>APFE030376478.1:0-11906 GCA_000404065.3 Pinus taeda | reverse complement strand
TGGGGTGCCATCCTAAATCTATTCTAGAGTGAAACTATGAACAATAAATTGATCCTCAGAGAAAAGCTATGAAACACTAGGCAAAAGAAGGGAGAAGGTTTTGTCAGTAATCTCACTAGGGTCAGATAAGTCAAAGATGAGTTAATAGTTGTTGGAGAGAAATAGATGACGATGATGATCTCATGAGAACTACATTGAATGGATTCTCAAAGTAGTGAGGTGTATTTTTCCAATTGATTAATGGACAACAAGACCTATCTAGATGGGATTGTCTTTTGAGAAATTTCACTCAGGAAGAGATTAGGTTGAGCCTTGCCATTGGAGGCAACAATAAAGGATGGAAGGGTGAGGATGATGGAAATGTTTTTCTTGCAGGAAAAAGAAAACCCAAGAAAGGCTCAAGCAAAGGTCCTAGCTCCAAGGGAGAGAAGAAAAAGTAAGACGAGAAAAATCAAGTGTTTTGGTTGTGTTCAATAGGGATACATGTCAGTTAATGTCTCAATAGAAAGAAGGGTAAAAAGAATAAGAAGTAGACAACAAATTCAATAGACATTGATGAACTGTCCTTATGACGTGAAGATGAGTTCACTCTCATAGCTTGCCTATCTATCTCAACCACCATAGGAATTTGGTACATCGACAATGGGGCATCATGTCATATGATAGGAGTTAGAGAGTATTTATCTAGCTACAAAGAAACAAGTTGTACAAGTCAGTAAAGTATATTGTTGTAAGAAGCAACAAGTTTTCACATAGGTTGTTCCATATCTCTTCAGATTTAAGGGATTTATTGTTTGAAGGTTTCAAAGAGGCTTAAACTAGTTTAAGGGATCAAGATAAAATTAATGTTACATCAAACTTTTGTATCTAGAAATCCATAATACTTTTGTTGTTGGAGGAGCACGAAATAAAGGAATATGCAATGTATTTTGTTGTCGTACTAACAGATCCAACACAATTAGAGACCCACAAAAAGGAGGATGCCAAAGGTAGGCATACTATCCAAGGTGGGGTGGTGGGGTCATAGTCCATATCGTTCCCCATATTTCAAAATTGGATATGTCTTAGAATATGTGGGATGCCATCCTGAATCTAGAGAACAAGGGAGAAGGTGTTGTCAGTTATCTCACCAGGATCAGAAAATTCAAAGACAAGTTAGCAGTTGTTAGAGAGAAAACATATGATGATGATGATCTCGTGAGAATTGCATTGAATAGGTTCTTAAACAGTGGGATGTCTTTGTCCAAGTAATTAATGGACGACAAGACCTACCTGGATGGGATCTTCTTTAGAGTGATTTCACTTAGGAAGAGATTAGGTTGAGCCTTTTTAGTGGAGGAAACAATAAAGGACAAAAGGGTGAGGGTGATGAAAATGTTTCTCTTGCGGGAAAGGGAGAACCCAAGAAAAGCTCAAGCAAAGGGCTTAACTCCAACAGTAAAAAAAAAAAAAAAAGTAAGACTTGAGAAAAATCAAGTGTTTTAGTTATGTTCAATAGGGACACCGGTAGGTTAATGTCTAAATATAAATAAGGCTAAAAGGAATAAGAAGCATAAGACAACAACTTCAATAGACATTGATGAATTGTCCTTAAGACTTGAGGATGAGTTCACTCTCATAACTTTCCTATCTAGGTCAACAACCATAGGATTCAAGTACATTGATAATGGGGTGTCATGCCATATGATAGGAGTTAGAGAGTATTTATCCAACTACAAAGAAATAGGTTGTACAAGTCAGTAAATGAGATTTGTGTAAGAAGCAACAAGTTGTACAAGTTGTAGTTAGAAGCTCCAAAGTCATTGGTTAGAAACAACAATAGTAGAGATATGGGGAAGCTATGGAATAGGAGGATGGGTCATATCCATCATATTGCACTTCAGTAAAGGATATTTGTGTAAGAAGTAACAAGTTGTAGTTAAAATCTCCAAAGTCATTGGAGCTTCTAACTACAAGTCAGTAAAGGAGTACAAGTCAGTAAAGGATATTTGTGTAAGAAGCAACAAGTTGTACAAGTTGTAGTTAGAAGCTCCAAAGTCATTGGTTAGAAACAACAACAATAGAGATATGGGGGAGCTATGGAATAGGAGGATGGGTCATATCCATCATGTTGCACTTCAGTTTCTCAGAGAGACTATGATAGGTATTCTAGAGGTGAGTACAGAACATGATGGTGTATGCAAAGGGTGTGTACTTAGAACTTTTTCAAAAGAAACATTTATGAGGAGTGACAGTAGAATCAAGGGTATTTTAGATTTGATACATTTTTATATTTTTGTTCTGTTTTCCATAAATTATCTCAGGCGTTATAAATATTTCATGACCTTCATTGATGATTTCTCAAGGATGACTTGGATTTTCTTCTTGAAGCCAAGAGATGAAGTCTTCAAACGTTTCCAAGAGTTTAAGGCTCTTGTGGAGAACTCAAAAGGAAATAAGATAAAGGTACTTTGGAATATAATGGGGGTGGGTACATTGAGAAAGCCTTCAAGGAGTTCTACACCAAGGAGGGAATCAAGAGAGAGTGGACAACTCCATGCAACCCACAATAGAATGGGGTTGCAGGACACAAGAACAACACCATAGTTGGAGCAATGAGGGCCATGCTATATGATTATGACATGTCTAGGTATATTTGGGTAAATGCATGTAGCACAACAATTTACATTTAAAATAGATTCCCAAATAAATCGTTGGGAAAGATGACACCCAAGGATACATTTATAGGGAAGAAGCCAAAAGTCAGTCTTTTTAGAACTTTTGGTAGTATTGCATATTGTCACATTCTATCTGAGAAGTGCACCAAGCTAGATTCAATTGCAGAGAATGGTTATTTCATTGGTTACAACAAATCGTCCAAGGCATATATGATCTATATTCTAGGGACTCGAAATATCATTGTGAGATGAGACATTAGGTTTCAGGAGGAGAAAACCTTTAGAAGATATCACATATTTCCAATAGTTGATCATAGTTAGCAAGGAGAAGCTCCAAGGGTTGAACAAGAATCTCAGGCATAGGGCACAAGTACCATTGCAATGAATAGGATAGGTACATGTAAATGTTTTGAGGAGAGTTCACAACATGTGGACTGAAAACATGTTGAGGAGCTTGAAGCTCCACCCACTTTAGTTAGAAGGAGAAATCATGAGATGTTTTGGACATCGAGGGATGAAAAAAACCTTGTAGAAGCTCCTAGATCAACCACCGAGGATAGGAGACCACCAAAGAGATATTCAGGTTACAATATTTTGATGGTTCAACTCATTGACAATGAAACTTATAGCTACGAATAGGTTTCATAGGACCAGGTGTGGTAGGATGCCATGGTGGAGGAGTACAACTCCTTCATGCTAAATGATTTTTGCAAGGTTGTACCTAGACTGTTGGATAGAGAAATGGTTATTACCCATTGGATCTATAAGATTAAGCACATTGTATATGGGAGCATACAAAAATTCAAAGGAAAGTTTGTGGCCAAGGGTTTCTCTCGGAAAGGATGAATAGATTATGAGGAGATGTTTTATCCCATGGCTAGGTATAGTTCCATTAGGGTCATGATCTCACTTGTAGCATATATGGGATGGAAAATTCATCAGATGGATGTCATGATTGCGTTCCTGAATGGAGTTATAGAAGGGAAGGTGTACATCGAGCATTCAAAAGGTTTTAAAATGCATGGGATGGAAACCCATTTATGTAGGCTGAAGAGAGTGTTATACAAACTCAAGCAAGCTTCCAAAGTATGGTATGGTCGTATTGTTAACTACTTGCAAGAGATGAGTGTAGTGAAGAGTGAGGAAGATTCAAACCTCTACTATATTATGGTTGGAGGTGAACCACTAATTCTCATTTTGTATGGGGATGATCTATTATTTACTAGGTCACCAAGGCTCATAGAATAATGCAAGAGGGTCTTAGAAGTGGAATTCGAGATGAAGGACTTGGGGTTAATGCACTATTTTATAGGACTCAAGGTGAGGCAGATAGATGAGGAAATCTTCCTTGGTCAACCCATGTCCACACCTATGATAACCAATGGTACAAATATTGATGCATAGAAATAGGAGGCAATGGAACCCACCTTATTTAAACATCCTATTGTCTCTCTCATGTATTTGGTCAACCCAAGGCTAAAATTTTTCTTTGCAGTAAACACTCTTAGTCAATTCATGGTAGAACCTATTAGGTTCCATACCAATAGGAGTCATAATTTTAAATGACTGAGATTAAACCTTGTAATATTGTACATACCTTTAACCCACTAATTAATCGATCTATGTAATCAGAAATATTGTATCCATGATATCTTGTGTTTTGGGTTACTCCACAAGTGAACACATTGATGAAATCATCCTAGCTTTCATGTCCATATATACCCTAGGAAAACCTCCTGCAACCATTTATGACTTTGCCACATTCATAGCTGACAGGATGCATGAACAGTTCCTCAGAATGAGTAATGAGAGAGTCTTCAAATACTCCTCTGTCTTGTATCACCTTTTCCTATACTTAAAAGTAGATAAATTCCCACTTACCTTACAAAAGTTAGACACCAAGGGCCAACCAAGATTAGTCATCTTATGGACCCCATTGATTCATCAATATTCCTCCCCCTATTCATACAATAAATTCATAGATTCCTTTGTCCACCCTGTGATGACCATGCTCAGTGGAACCCCTCCACCAAGAATCAGTCTTGAGACTAGGAGAGTCCTTCATCTAAACATCAATCATTAGGTGGGAGATTGGTACTTGTACCAAAACCACACTGAAATCAGGATTTATGGCTGTGAGTTGGCCCCATACAAACTAGCTAAATACCTCCCAGTGAGGTTATTTGCCCTGGAGTACTATAGGCAGCTAATAAATTTAGATGAGGTAAACTTTGTCAAAGCCAAAATGGAAGCCCAACTCAAGATCAAAGACCAATTGGGTCCTTTTATTTGTGATAGAAGAGAAGTTGGAAAGGATGCAGACCTGATCCTTCAGAGATCAAAATTAAAATAGAGCTTCATATGGAGATATAATCTCTTGGATTTCATCTACAAAAGAAGGCAAAAATAAAGATGGCTCCCTATATTTATCATTGCATCCCTGAGATAGAAAAGTATGCAAACCAATTGCAATGGGTGGAAAACACATTAGAAGATAGGGATAATACTGAAGTTTCTATGGAAAACACATTATTAGATCTGGAAAAAAAACTTGATGAGGGTTCTTTCTTGCAGGTGCTAGAACAGTCAAATAGGTCAGAACAGTCAACTAGGATAGAACCATTAGAAGAACCAGCAACTACTTCAAGTTCCCATCCAGTCATGCAAACTCCTCAGAATGAGGAGAAGGTCCCAAAAAGGAATAGAGAAGGGGCTTCCACTTCAAGAATGCCTACTTCTGATGTACAACAAGAATCAAACAAAAGGCAAAAGCCCAATCTAGCTTCTGAGTAAGAATTCACTGACGACTCAGCTGAGGTCACCAACGCAGAGGTTGAAAGAAGAAGGCCCCCATCTGGGAGTGTGTAGGAGCCTTCAACATCACAGACTCGGATGTGGATGAGGCAAAAAAGTTTTGAGGTATCTTCCTTCAGAATGCCTACAGATAAGGACCAAGATATTAAGGAAAAATACAAATAGATCAAAGCCAGAAATGAGAGGCTTAAGACCCAAACATATGCCCAATATTTGAAGATGACCCCACTAATCAAACAAAGCTAATGCCAGCCTTTGATATCAAATAGGGGAAAATGCAGATGACTTTTATCAAGCCAACCACTCAGCAGCCAAGGGTAGCATTAGATTTCAAAAAGGTGGATTTTGAAGTACTGGAAAGGGATATTCATCCCATTGACCAGATTGAACTACATAAGCAAATAGGGGAGATGATATGCTCCACATTAACCGGGAAGGCCATTGCTGCCCACCAATTACAGAACTCCCTAAACAATATATCAACACAATTTCAGTTGGAGAAGGCCTCCTCATAGGCCAAGGATACTAGAATCAAGTCCTTAGAGGACTTAGTGATTGAATTGGGACACAATCCCAAAGATGTAAAAGCTACAAAGCAACTGATTAAAAAGAAAAATGATGACATTGCTGCATTCAAGAAGTAGCTAAAGATACCCCAGCTGCATCACCCACATAAAAAGGAAGTCCTAGAGGCACAACAAGGACATGAAGAGCTCATGGACTTGGTCTTGAAGTTGAACGATCAACTCAAGGAGACAGAGAAGGAGTTGGACACTTTAATTCAGTCGAAGCAAAGTGACTTGGGCACAACTTCTAGAACTATCATCCCCATAGTATCTACAATAGTTCCTTCCACATTGGCAGAATCATTGGCACCCATAACTCCACCTGCCACAACATTGCCAGTAACAGCAGAATCTACAACAACAACAGGTACACAGGGAGGGAAAGCAGTAGAATTAGTCAAAGCCTTGGAAAAGATGTTTATACAAGCTACAGAGATGAAGAGACTAAAGGAAAAAGGAGCAAGTTTGGAAACTGATTGTAAACTTGCCCAACTTTAGCTAAAAGAAGTAACACAATAGGCACTGAGAATGGGTGAGAGAATCAAAATCCTGGAGAAGGATTTAACACTACAAAAACCACTTGGACAAACCAAAGAGATGCTTTGGGCAAATATCATTGACTCTATCAATGATATTTGGCCATGAATTCAAGTTATATTTGAGCAGACAGAATTAGTGAAAATAGCTACCAAAGTTGTCCAAAAAGTAAAGGAAGAACTAGGGGATAAACCAAAAGATGCCAATCGACTCATCCACTTCCTAAACAACAAGAACATATATGAGCTCCATGAGCTTAACGTAGAAGATAGGACTAAGGCCATTTTGGAGATTAGGAAGGTTCTTTCCAAAAGAAACCTTACGCTTAACTTAGAAGAGAAGTGCCATAACATGCAGGTAGCCATTGATAGGTTCATGGCTAAGTGTCAAATTTTGAGGGAGAAGGGTCTTCCCAGTCCTATGGTCATCAATGATAAACTCATGCCCGAGCTGGACTATGGAGATATACTAAGAAAATTGGCTAAGGAACAAGCAAGTTCTTCAGCCATTAAATCCCTACCAACAGGCAAAGTGTTATATGACACATTGGAGAACTTAATTTTCCTAGAGCATGAGGTGAAACACTTGTTCCTCATAAGCCAAATTTTGCAAAGTACACAAAGGCAGATGAAATCTACAGAAGGATGATGAATGTAAAACTACTTGATGTGGAATGGTGTGAAAACATGACAAATTTACTGTAATAAATTTACATTAGAAAGTTACTGCACAGTAAATGAAGGAAACCAGTTAAAACAGGTAAAAGCAGAGCAACAGGGTCAAAGAATATCAGGGTCAAAGAGTATCAGTTCAAAGATGAAACTAAAGAAGATTCCAACATAGAAATGCTACAAATATCAGCCAGCTTAAAGGGCTCCAACTCAACTGAAACAGCTAGCAACACCACAATAAAAGGGACAACATGAAGCAGTTCAACATCTGTCTCTATCTTCATGCAAGAAGCTATTTTTATTTCCTAGATTAAGTCTCAAGTTGTTTGGAGATATTTTGTAAATATTTTTGTATATATACTTCATATTTGGAAGCGTGAGGGGTGGATTCTTATACTTTCAATAGAAGTTTGTTCAAAGACTGTAAAAGCTTTTGTATCACTGGCTGGGCCAGCATGTTGGATTGATGAATAAATATCAGATATTTCAAGGGATTCATGTGTAAAGCAAAGTACAAATGAGTAATTCTCTAGTGTTGTTTTATCTCCCTTAAAGTTGTTTCATAATCTTAAATGTTTCAGAAGTTTGAATGTTTAACTTGAATATTATTTCAGAATTTGATTAACTGCACTTTGTCTTACTGTTATACATTCTTAATGTTTTCTCTTAAACTATCTTAGCTAGAGAATTCTTAAATGCTCCTTATCTCCCGTAGTTTATCCTCTGGTCTATAGTAAAGGATTCTTAAGTTCCCTTTACTCATGATTCACTATTGTTCCCCCATCTTAGCCTCGGTCTATGGATTCTTGATTTCCATCTCACTCCTGTTAACACTCATTTCACCATTTAGTCCAAGGAGTTATACTTCACTCTGCTATCTTTCCCCTTAAACATTCCCTTTAGTGATTTAACTCTAGATTTTCTGTCCTTTCTTTGAATCCATTGCCCAATGGCCTAAAGGCATCAACCTATCACCTTGTTTTAAGGATTCCACCAGCAGACCTTCATACAAATCAAAAACCCCCCTGAACTCTAGAACTAGCCTAATATCTAAGCAAACATAGCTAAAGTATAAAGAGAGAGCCCTCTCTGAGCCATAGGTTGGCTAGAGCTTATGATTAAAATTTGGTGTGTTGTTACCTCGAAGCCTTCCCTTCTTCCAAAACTTCTAAGGAAAAGTTTTGAGTGATAATAGAACCAAAGAGAGTGTATTGGATATTAGAAAATCATGTGCTATGATATCTATGAGGTACAATTGAATATGGCTTGAGATATACTCAAGGTGATGGTTTTAGGTTGATTGGCTACATTGATGCAGACTAGGGCATGTAATGCAGTGGACTAGAAAAGCATTTCAGGGTGTTGCTTCAACATTGGATTAAGGGTTGTCTCTTGGTACATTAGGAAGATAAAGTCTATAACATTAAGATTTTCAGAAGTAGAGTACATTGAAACAAGCATGGAAACATGTGAGGCTATATGGATTTGTAAGTTTCTAATGGCATTGTTTGGTCAAAAGATAGAGTCAGCCATCATTCGCTGTGATAATCAGAGTCATGTCAAGCTATTTGAAAATCCAATATTTCATGATCGTTCGAAACATATAAAAATACGATATCATTTCATCTGGGATTGTGTATATTGTGGATAAGTTCAACTACGGTATGTGCCTACAGATAAACAAGTGGCATACATTTTGACGAAGGCCTTGAGTAAAGGAAAATTTGTTTTCTACAGGGACAAGTTGGGTGTTGTGAAGAACACCTTCCTCGTGAAGAGGGATTGTTAAATGTTGTATTTAGGACAAGTTTTCTCACCTTGAGAGGTGTCACTAAGGCTAGGAACATAGAGGAATTAATTATTTCCATGCCCATGCAATTTTTTCCTAAGTTTGACCTAGGGAAAATGTCTTAATTAAGTCAATTTGTTATTTTTGAATGTTTCCTAAGTTAAAACTTCGGAAAAGTGGATAATTAATTTATATTAGTTGAGATAAGATCAATTTTCCTCTAAAAGCTTGTAGAAAGTTTATAAGACTATCTTAGCCATATATTGGGACAATTTAACTTCTAATCATGGCCATTCATTTGTGAATGAGCCATTATAAAGGGAGATCGATGAGCAATATTTGAGACAAATCATTCAAGTTGGGTGAATTTTATGTAAAACCCCAGGAGGGTTTTGACAACAGTAATTGAAGAAAGATTTGCAAGGTTTATTATTCATTCAAGAAGACTTCCAAATTTTCAGTTTCAGAGGGAGTTTTGTTAGCTATTTTATAATCTGTAGAGACAACTGAGTTTTTTTTAGAAGGCAGTGTGAATCTCCAGATTAGCTAGTGCGAGTTGTTGGAGGGATTGCAAGTTGCTAGATTGAGTTTATAGAGGTTGTGCAAGTTTTCTAGAGGAAATACAATTTTTTCATAAGGTTGTGGGAGTTAGACAAGAAGTGGTGCAAATTTATGGGGAGGTTGTGTGGATTAACAGAGAGGTAGTATGATTTGCAGAAGGGAATCCATGAGGTTTTGTTAGTTTTATTTGATCAATAATGGTGAATATAAATTTTCCCGATATTTGCTGGAGAAATTTATGTAATTTCTCAACAGAAAATTTGTTGAAGATAATAATAAAACCCTCAGATTGGAGACTAGTTTTCCCCACATTGGGGTTTTTCTAGGGATGCTTGTCTAAAAATATTTGTGTGATTGATTTATCATTTATTGTGATGCAATTTATTTGGTGAATGGTGTTTTATGTTTTTATTCATTACTTTCAATTGATAAATTAATTTTTTGTGTATAAGTAATCAAAATAATTAACTGGGTTAATAACATCTTCTGGGTAGTAGAAATTTCATAGTACTTGTGTGGTACAATTGGATGTGGTCTGAGATATGTCTCAAGTGGTGAAGTGAGTTTGCAAGGATATACAAATTCAAATTGATCAGGGAGTGCAGGGGACAAAAAGAGCACCTCGAGGGTGTTGCTTCAGCTTGAGATCAACTATGATATCCTAGTTTAGCAGGAAGCATAATTCTATCGCACTCAATAGAGTATATCACAACTAGTGTTGAAATTCGTGAAGTATTGTGGCTTAAGAAGCTTCTTGCAGGACTATTTGATCAGGTCACTTTATCCAAGACATGGTACATAGATGAGTAGTGAAGCTCTAGTTCATATCCATAGATGAGCATACTGCTAACAATCTTATCAGTCATATGTCTAGAGTGAAGTTTGTTTACTTTAGATACAAGCTTGGCGTGATGCATAATGTCTCCCTCATTGAGAGGGAGTGTTGATTTATTTGCAGAATTGGGTAAACCATCTCCTAATAATCCATACTAATTTGGAAAGGTTGTGCTAATGATCAAGGTAGATGGATAAATTCACTTGAGTAGCCATGAAGGACTTTTTCTAGGTCACGCTGATTTGACAAAGGGTGAATGGTCCATGAAAACTACAGGACTAGAAATATCTTCTCTTGGGAAGCGATGAAGGAATTTGGATGGTTCATGCTAATTTTGCCAGAGGAGATTGATGTAATTGACTTGAGAAGCCATAAATTACTTTGGATGGACCATGCTAATCTGGCCATGGGTGAATGGTCTAAGGCAGATCCTCTCCTAAGAAGACATGAAGGACTTTGGCTAGGTCATGCTAATTTGACTAGAGGATATTGATACATTTACCTAAGGATCCATGTTGATTTGGCCAAGGGTAAATGACCTTGGATACTCACATTTCCTACTCTAGAATGGAGTGATCTATAGATGTGCATGTGAGGAGTCACGTTGCCTACTGTAGGATGAAGTGATCTATAAATGTGCATGTGAAAAGTCACTACATAAACATAACAATATCTTGAACTTTTCTTGTAGCCAAGGAGAATACCTCTGTTGCTAAGAGGGAGTGTTACTTTTTTATAGCATCGAGAGGTATTCCCACATGCCTAAGTCAACCTAGAAGAATTATGAAGAATTAAATGAAAATTTGATTTTTGAAATGACAAGTCAGCCCAAAAAATTAAACCTGGTCCAAGAGGATGAAGGGACATGTCCCTTGGGTTATTTAACCCCATTCGACCAGTATAACTAGATGATGTGACCTCTAATTTTCACCACCAAACAAGAGAAAGTTTGAGCAAGGAGAAGTATATTTTGGATATCATTTTTATTCCTTTTTATCTCTCTCTCTTGCCCTTACATGTGAGGAGAAGAGTGAGCTGTTTTGGTCTGAGTTGACTAGAACTTGATGAGGCTCTACAACTCTGGTCTTGATAGTAGGAGTTGATTGAATGATTGTTGACTGCAAGGCTGAATTTGACCGCAGACTATAGTTTGACCAATGTTGAAGTTTGACTATTTTGGTTGGTTTGACTAACATTGACTTGCTGGAGATCGACCATGTTTGACTGGTATTTTTCACTTGGATTATGGGAAATCATTTCTAGACAAAATTGTTGATTTTATAAATTTTGATGAAGAATATTTTCTCCTAAATAAAAGTTGTTGGGTTTTCTCCCAAGGTTGGGTTTCTTACGGTCAAATTTTTGTCTCTATTGTGCATCATTGTCTGTTATGAAACTAGCTCAAAAAAGATAGAAAAGATAGATCAACTCCTTAGAATTCAGCCTCTTCGAGGGGGCAACCTCCTTTACATTACA
>APFE030376473.1:128695-193774 GCA_000404065.3 Pinus taeda | reverse complement strand
GCTTCCTTCATAAAACTGAGTTTCTTATTTCTCTATTTAGGTAATGGAGTTGGGAATTACTTGGACAAGTTTGAACCCAAAGGCTCTTATATTGGCTGTGCCAAAATGTGTGTGGAAGTAGATTGGAGAAGGGTCTATTGGCTGAAATCAATCTAAATATGGGAGAATGGAAGCACAGAGAAGTTCTAGGCTATGAACAAATTCCATTCAAGTGCAGACACTATCACAATTACAGTTATTTTGCTAGAGTCAATGACAAAGCTGGGAAAGATAAAAGTATGGATGCTCCGACAACTCAGGAGGAGCAATGGCTTTGAAAGGAAGAGGAAAGATACCAAAGTCTCGAGGTCCTATGGCCAACAACACTGCTCCTTCCTCTTCGACACTGCTCCTTCCTCTTCGAACCCCTTCAAAGTATTAAGTGACAATGAAATGGAAATGGAAACTCCCCGTCAACCAATCAAATAGATAAGCATGGAGGAGGTCAAGTAATTGAAGAAGGTGAAATAATAGCAGAAAGTAACCCGAAGGAAGGCGGGGGTGAATTCATCATTCCGAAGGTTGCTCTAGCCCCTGCCTCCTAAGCTCCATTCTTGGCAATCTGCTTAAGGATTCAGAAAGAGTTGTCACCCACAATATGTCCCAAAACTTATCTTGGGTTGACAAATATAGTAGTTAGGACATTGACCCCTCGCAGAAAAAAGGGAGGCCAAACAAGAGGGTACAGAGAGAAAGAGAAGCAAAACTAAATAAAAATCTTGGGAATCAACTAGTAATCTTAGAAATTCTTAAAGAGAGATGGATAAACAAAGAGGGAAGGATGGTGGTCTCTCCCCCTCCATTCATAAGTAATGAAAGTAATATCCTGGAATATAAGCAGGCTAGGAAACCCTGCTAAAATCCTAGCAGTAAGAGACATAATCAAACAAGAATCTCCATTGGCAGTGTTTCTTCAAGAAACAAAGCTAGAAGAAGCATAAGTTCTAAGAGCATCTGGAAATTTTTAGAGAGATAGCTCTGGGTTAGTTTAGTCTTCAAGGAGAGCCTCATGAGGGCTCGACATATTTTGGTCAAACAAGAACTTCACATTGGTTGAAGGAATAAAGACGAAGTCCTAGGTTATGGCTCTCCTAGAGGAAAGAGATTAAGGGGAAAGAATTCCCTTCATAAATATTTATGGTCCAGTTCTATATAGCAAAAAGGATGAATTATGGGATTCATTAGAAGCTCTAAATGAGAGGAACTGCCACATTAACAGTATAATGGGATGGGACTTTAACACAGTCTTAAATATGACAAATAAAAGAGGAGGGACTTCGAATAAGGATCCATTCAGAGATAGAATGGAGGAAACAGTAGAGTGATGGGATTTGATTGATATCAAGCCTAAGACTAGTAAATATACATGGTCTAATAGATGGTCCGGGGACCACTTTATTGTTGCTCGTCTGGACCGCTTCCTTTTTCACAACAATTGGCTGCTCAAAGGCTTGGATTGCTCCTCAACTATTGAAGCTTAGGGAGACTTGGATCATCGACCGATCATGATCACAATGGAGAAGACTAAAAATCTTGTACCATTTCCCTTTAAATTCAACGCAGGTTGGTGCCAATCTGAAGAGGTTGGGAATATAGTAAGGCGGACCTAGTTCTTCCAAGTCCAGGGCTCCCCCAGTTATGTTTGGGAAACTAAGCTAAATAATGTAAAAAAAGAGTTAAGGAAGTGACTGAAAGAGAATTACCAACCCCTAGGGATAAAACGGAGAGACAAAGCTCAATAACTAGAAGAGCATTATAAGATGATGGAGGAAGTTCAAATTGAAGAAAAACACATCCAAAAGGAAAAGGACCTTTCCTCTCAGATCTTTAACCTTAGCAGGCAAGAAGAAAATTTGTGGAGGCTTAAATATCGCAGCCTTTGGTTGAAATCCGGGGACTCCAACACTTCCTTCTTCCATAAACAAGTGATGGCCTAAGAGAATAGGAATAAAATAAGGAAGATAAAGCTTGAGGGAAGGCAAAAAGTTAGCTCCTTTCCAGAAATTAAAATGGAGGCCTATAATTTTTTCAAATATCTTTCTCAATAAAGTAAATATTCCTTTAGGCAATGCCTTCAAGTTTCTCTAGGCAATGTCTCAAGTTATCTCCTCTCCAACCAATCATGCTCTTATAGGTGAAATTATGGAAGAAGAAGTTTGAAGTGTGATATGGACCTTGGAACCTGAGAAGGAACCAGGCCCGGATGGATTCTCTACTTGCTTTTATCAAATATTTTGGAACACCATAAAAAGGATCTTATTAGAATGTTGAATTATAGAAGAGTAAAAAATAAACTCGGGGGAACCACCAATTCATCCTTTCTTGCCCTAATTCTAAAAGATTCCAATCCCACCTCCTTCTTAAGATTCTGACCTATTTCACTATGCAATTCTTCTTATAAAATCTTGACGAAAATCATCACCAACAGGATTAAGCCTATACTTCCTTCCATTATCTTTGAGAATCAAGGTGGCTTCATGCAACATCAGAACATTCTCAATAACATCATTCTAGTTCAGGAGGCAATGCACTCTAGTAAAGAAGCGGGAGAAGCTAGAATGGTTATCAAATTGGATATGGAAAATGCGTCTGATCAGTTAAATCACTCCTTTCTTTTTTTTGCTATGGAAAACTCAGGCTTTAGCAATGAATTCATTTTATGGATTAACGCTTGTATTGGCTCCCCTTGGATTTCTCCCTTGATAAACGGTCAACTGACCCCCTTCTTTGCTACCTCTAGAGGCCTTCAGCAAGGTTGTCCTCTATCACATCTTCTTTATATTATCATGTTTGAAGCCTTGACTCGTATGCTAGAATCTGAGCAGTTGGCCAGTTCTCTCCCTAGTCTAAGTATTACAAGGAATGTTTGGGAAATAAATCGCTCTCAGTTTGTCGACAACACCCTCCTGATTGGAGGATCCTCCCTAGCGTTTGCTTAAAGATTCAAAAATATTCTAGATTGGTATCTTCTCCTATCTCGAGGATTGATAAACAAACTAAAATGTCAATTTATTGGTTGGAACTATCCAGTGGCAATGATTGAGGAAATTTATCGCTTGTTGGGCTTCCTTGTGGATGCTCACAGGACCTCGTTCAACTATCTTGGGATTCCCATCTCCTTTAAGCATGCAGTTGGGGAAGACTGGGAGATTGTTCTCCAGAAAATAAGGAAAAGAGTGCATTCCTAGGGAATAAGATGGCTCAACTTGTCTGGGAGAGTTATCGTCATAAAATTTGTTCTCTCCTCTCTTTCATGTACCTGGGTGTTGGTCTTTTAGCACCATCATACATAAACCAACAAATAAGTAGGCTAATTCAAAAAAAAATTATGGCAAGGGGGCAAGAGAAATGATCACAAATTCCATCTTGTCAACTGGAACTTGGTAAAACAACCAAAGAGCATCGGTGGATTAGAAATCAAGGATCTAGAACTTATGAATCTGGCTTTGGGGGAAAAACTAGTTTGAAGGCTTCTCTCAAAATCCAATGAGTGGTGGAAAAAGGCCTTTACAAGAAAATACTTCCAAAAAAATTGACTTAGCAGACCATAAGGAGAATTATGGGAAGGTAAAGGTTCAAAAATTTGGAGACTGTGCAAAGCTTCATCATTTCTCATTCTAAATCATCTTAGCTAGCAGTCGGGGAATGGGAAAACATCCCCCTTTGGATAGATTGCTTGTCTGATCTCAATCTAGAATTCTTAGGTTGGATGGTAAGAATGGTTTTTCTTGTCTAATGGATATTTCTTGTTCGGATGATCAAGGTCTATGGTGCAGGTGGTTTCCTCTAGACTTGCCCAATCACCCGATGATGCATCATCATTATTTGATCAATAGTCTAAAAGGTTTTTCTCCTATCATTACAAGAAAATGAGAAAGTCACGCTTGGCTAGGTGGAAAATCCAAAAAATATTCTGTTAAAGATGGCTACGCTCTCTTAATCAAGAATCCTTCCTCTCCCCCCACCAATCTAAAATTTGGGGAAATATTTGGAACGGTGATGGACTCCCTAAGATTAATATATTATGTTGGGAATGCCTCATGAGAAAATCCTTATGGAAAAAAATTTACGAAAAAGGAATATTAACATCCCCTCCCTATTTGTTTTATGTGGTAATTTAGAGGAAAATATCAAGCATCTATTTTGTCAATGCCCCTTTACTGTGGATACCTGGAAATTTGCATTAGTGCCCCTTGTTCCCGCCCCGCCCCCTCCCCTCCATCGTTGAAGATTGGAACGAGATGTTTATTCAGTGGAAACATAAATTTCCCTATTCCCCGAACTCTCTTTTAAGGCAGTGTTGGATGGAAAATCCCTAATACCTATGTTGGTCGATTTAGCTTTGCTAAAATAAAACAATCTTTGAGGATAAGTGTCATAATACAAAAACCGCAGTAATTAAAGGAATGACGCTTCTCTTCAAGGTTATATCTTCTAGGGGATTTGAAGTCTCAAATATGAAGGATTTATCTATCAAAGAAAAAGAGTGGCTCATAATCTCCTCTTCTAAATTCAAAGCCTCACTGTCAAAGTCTTATGTTGCCCCTTCTTTTTGTATTAGACTCAATGGGGAAGATTTTGTAGAATTACAAAGAAATATCAGTAAGGTCCAACTGTAGTCCATGTAGCCCACGAGCACATTGTACAGATCCCCGGCCTTTATCATTATAAGATAAGAAAAACCATTAACAGCTTAATCGAATTTTATGCATCTCAGCGCCACAACATTTCATTTGACAGAACAATTTTTTCAACTACAAAATACAAAGAAAAGTAGGAATCACAGATCGATCCCCGTTACTGGAAAAATCTTGTAGTCGCCTCGTAGTCCTGGTCCTCTCAGGCCAGTCAAATCATGTGATAAGCCCTTGGGGATTTAAGGGCTGAGATCGAGTTGGGCATAATAATAATAATCGCAGTAGCAATAGCAAGATCTCACAGCTTTATTGCAGCCTTTAGATTTACAAAAGTTCACCCAAAATCTCTCATCCGTGTGGCTCTCCCAAGCTCTGCTCACTCTGATTTGATGGTGTAAGGCTGAAGGGGATTGAGTTAGTGAGCTTGGGGACCAAAAAAAAGTATTTATAGCCAAGATTCCATCAAGCTTCTATTGGCTATGTTTCAAGTGTTCCACAGATCATGGTAGAGAACTGCAGAGGGAGTAATGGACCACTCCAGGATCTCCCAACAAGAAATTAATTTAACTGCAGTTGGTTTCTGTAATTTAAGGAAATAACTGTAGTTGGTTTTCATAATTTAAGGAAGTGACCACAGTTGATTTCCAGATTATTGGCGGCCGTTGGGAGGGGGAGCTTAACATTCTCCCACTTGGTCCATACTTCCAATCTTAATGTCTCATCTTAAAACCCATTGAAAATCTATATTAAGTAATTAATACATGAATCACGGTGATAAGTCCTTTAATGACAAGTATCATCTTCCATGTATTACTATGTATTTATTCTTATTATAATTTATGTGGCAACACTTTCTTAATGAATAAACCTTATGTTTATTCTTGGTCCTACACACATGAATTCTCTCAAATCAAATTAAGGTGCACATAAATATGAAGAAAACATCACAATAATTAATAATTTCATTAAAATAACATTGTCCATACAATGAGAAACTACATAATGGAACCAAGTCCCATATTCATTACATGATCCTTGAATTTAAACGGTGGCATGCCTTTAGTCAAAGGATCAGCGATCATCAACTCAATGCTGACGTGCTCAATGATCACTTTCTTTTCTTTAACACATTCCCTTATAGCTAAATACTTAATGTTGATGTGTTTATTCCGACTCCCACTTTTGTTGTTTTTAGCCATAAAAACTGTAGTTGAATTGTCGCAATGCATTCTCAATGGCTTAGATATAGAATCCATAATTCTAAGCCCAGAAATGAAACTCTTAAGCCATACACCATGTAAAGTAGCCTCAAAACAGGAGACGAAATCGGCTTCCATAGTGGAAGTGGAAATCAAGGTCTACTTGGCACTCCTCCATGATACAGCTCCACCGGCCATCATAAAAATGTATCCTGATGTTGATTTGCATGAATCAACACATCCAGCAAAGTCAGAATTTGAGTAGCCAATTACTTCGTCTATACATAAGCATGTAGTTTTTGGTTCCTTGAAGGTACCTCATTACTTTCTTTGCAACTCTCAAGTGGTCTAAACCTGGATCACTGTGATATCGTCACAACATTCCCACAACAAATGCAATGTCAGGTCTTGTGCAGACCTGAGCATACATTAGGCTTCCGACAGCAGAAGCATATGGAAAGTTCTTCATTTGTTCCCTTTCAAAGTCGTTCTTCGAGCATTGGTTCAAACTGAACCTATCACCCTTCATAATGGGAGCTACACTTGGTGAACAATCCTTCATCTGAAATCTCTCTAAAATTTTATTAATATAGTTTTCCTGAGACAAACCCAAGATGCCTCAAAATCTGTCTCGATGGATCTTAATGCCAATGACATAAGATGCCTCACCCATATCCTTCATATCGAAATTTTTAGAGAGGAATTGTTTCACCTCATGCAACAAACCCTTATCATTGGTCGCTAGCAAAATGTCGTCCACATATAAAACAAGAAAACAGATTTTACTCCCACTGACTTTCAGGAATATACATTGATCCATAATGTTTTCTACAGAACCTAATGAAGAAATTACATTATAGAATTTCAAATACCATTGGCGGGATTCTTGGTTTAAACCATATAATGATTTCTTGAGCTTGCAAACCAATTGCTCACCATCACTAGAGGAGAATCCTTCAGGTTGTTTCATGTAAACCTCCTCCTCTAGATCTCCATTGAAAAACGTCATTTTCACATCCATTTGTTGCAACTCCAAGACAAAACGGGCTACTAATGCCATAATAACACGCAAGGAATCTTTCTTAGATACAGGAGGGAAAGTCTCCGTGTAATTGATTCCTTCTTTCCAAGTGAATCCCTTAGCAATGAGTCTTGCCTTGTATCTCTCAATGTTGCCCAATGAGTCTTTCTTTGTCTTAAAGACCCATTTACATCCAATGGCTTTTGCACCATTAGGAAACTCAACAAGATCCTGGACTTCATTACTCTTTATATAATTCATCTCTTCCTTCATGGCATCGTACCATAATTCTGATTCTTTGCAACTCATGGCTTGTGAAAAGGACTTGGGATCATTTTCAGCTCCAATGTTGTAGTCAGATTCTTGTAGATATACAACATAATCATCAGGAATTGCTAATCTCTTTGGTCTAGTAGATCTTCTTAATTTTGTACCATCATCTTCCTGAGAAGTATGTGGTTCAACTCGTTGTTCAAAAGTTCTTGGCAACTCTTGAACTACCTGATCTACTGGAATGTCGTCAGCAGCTTGTGGAACTTCAAATTGGTTGTTCAACAACAGTTTGTACTTGAGGGGTGCTAGAACAATAACCAATCTATCACTTGAGGTGGGAGGTTGAGATTCTGAATGATCTTTCTTAGAAACTATGTTCCTGGTTTGATCGCTCCCATTGATCAGTCATTTTCAAGAAACTTTGCATTTCTTGATTCCACAATCCTAGTGCTGTGAGATGGACAATAAAATATGTAACCTTTAGACCTTTCAACATATCCAATGAAATACCCACTAATGGTCCTTGGGTCTAGCTTCTTCTCTTGTGGATTATAAATTCTTAATTCAGACGGGCATCCCCAAACATGCATATGTCGCAAACTCGGTTTCCAACCTTTCCATAATTCAAATGGCGTTTTAGGAATAGCCTTGGTTGGAACTTGGTTTAAAATATACACTGCTCTCTTAAGTGCTTCAGTCCACAAGGATTTAGGAAGATTGGAGCTACTAAGCATACTCCGCACCATGTCCAATAATGTTCGGTTTCCTCTTTCAGCTACACTGTTCTGGTCGGGTGAACCAGGCATGGTGTATTGGGGAACAATCCCATGCTCTTGAAGAAATTTTGCGAATGGCCCAGGTGCTTGTCCATCTTCTGTGTATCTACCATAATATTCTCCACCTCTATCTGATCTCACGATCTTAATTTGCTTGTCGGATTGTTTCTCTACTTCAACCTTAAAGATCTTAGAGACATCTAATGCTTCGTTCTTTTTACAAGGCATGTAGAGATACATATATCGTGAGTAATCATCTATAAAATAGATGAAGTATCTCTGACCATGTGAGTCCATGTCTGGACTACATATATCAATATGTATGATTTCTAATATGTCCGAACTCCTATTGGCACCTTTCTTTGACTTGTTGGTCTGCTTTCCCTTTATGCAGTCCACACTAGTCTCAAAATCAGTAAAATCTAGAGTATTAAGTGTCCTTTCATTTACTAATCTTTTAATTCTTTCTATGGAGATATGACCTAATCTCTGGTGCCATAATTTAGAGGAATCTTCATTAATAGCACATCTTTTAGTGCCAGTGTGAACATGCATTGAATCATAAGTGACATTGTTTTGTAAATTAAGGCAATAAAGACCATTAGACAAAATACCATTCCCAACACAATCAGATTTATAAAATAAACTGAATGATAATTCTGAAAAGTTGAAGGAATATCCAAAATGTACAAGTCTTGAAACTAAAATCAAGTTTCTAGAAAAACTTGGAACATAAAAGGTCTTTTCTAATTGTAAAACAAAACCACTACTTAAAGTTAAATAGCATGTTCCTATGGCTTCCACAAGCAAGCCCATATTGTTTCCTTATAAGATGCTTTGCTCACTTCCCACTGGCTTCCTTAGGTTTTGCAAACCCTGCAAGGAATTCGAAATGTGAATTGTTGATCCAGAATCAATCCACCAGGTGTTAATATTGACATTAACCATATTATATTCATAACAAACAAACGAGATTGGATTACCTTTGTCCGCAAGCCATTTCTAAAATTTGGCGCATTCCTTCTTCATGTGTCCCTTCTTTTTACAAAAGAAACCCTTGGAATCCTTCTTGATATCAACTTGGGGAGGTACTTTACCTTTCCCTTTCTGATTGGCTTGATATTTGCCCTTTCCTCGCGTTGTCAACGTTGCACTTTCTCCCAGTTCCATCACCAGTCTCCCTTCCTCTTGAACACACATGGTCATGAGTTCATTTATTGACCATTTATCCTTATGTGTGTTGTATGAGATTTTGAAGGGTCCGTATTGGTGCGGAAGGGTGTTCAGGATGTAGTGCACCAAGAAGGACTCTAATATTTCAACCTCGAGTTTCTTCAATTGAGCCATAGTGTCCCTCATTTGCATGATGTGCTCACGTACACCTTTCACACTGGTGAGCCTTAGGGATGAGAATTTCATGATTAGGGTGCTTGCTAGTGCCTTGTTTGAAGTGACGAATTGATCATCAATGGCTTTCAGCAAGTCTCAAACCTTTTCATGCCGATCAATGGAACCACGAATACCAGCTGAAATTTTAGTCTTAATGAACATCATGCTTAGGCGATTAGATCGTTCCCATCGTTCATAAAGCATGATGTCTGCTGCAGTGCTGGTATTAGTGAGTGCTGGTGGTTCATCTTTTCTAATAGCATAGTCTATGTCCGTCCACCCCAAATGAAGGAGAACTCTCTCTTTCCAGACCTTATAGTTATCTCCCTTAAGTTCAGGGATATCACAATGAATTTCAAAGAACTTTGCAGGTTGTATAACTGCATAAAATTAAAGATCACATGTTTATGTTAAATTTGAGGCTTAAATAAAATTTCATGCTTTACCAATGTAAACCATGCTTTAAAATCGAATCTAATGACATAAAAATTATTTGTGGACTAAATTTTCAATTCAAGCAAATTCAATTATTCTTTATGATAGAATTTATCAAATTATTCACTTAATTCATAATTCTAAAGGGTATCTTATGATTATAATTTGATATAAATTCTATCTTAGATTTGAACTTGATGATAAAACTATTAATTCATAATTCCTATGGGTAAGTTATGAATAATTCAATATTTTAACCTTATTAATTATATAAATATAATAAAAAATCCTGTGGGATAAAATTTAGTATATTTAGTGTAATTAATTACAATTAATGTAAAAAATTTATTATGTGATCCTAATCAATCATAATATATAATATTATTTAATTAGAGACTTGTCGTGTTGTTCTATCAATTAAAATTATATGACCACTCAGGCATTATTTTTTTAGCATAAAAATTAACTTTATATGAGAATAATGATAATTTTCATAAATAAAATTATAATATTCATGCATAACATTCAACGATGGGTCTCGTATACTCATCCAAAAATAGCATGTTTTAATTAGAGCAGAAATAATCAATTCATGCAAATTAAATATGAGCATAGTTAATAAATTTTGCACAACAATTATCTAAATTGCATATAATTAAACTAAATAAATATTATAAGCATAAAAATTGAGCAAAATTAGACATATTTCCAAATAAATGCCTTAATTCAGAAAATTTTCAAAATATGACATTTAGCCAAAAAAAGCATGTCTATAAACACCAAGGCAGAGATAAAAAATGCTTTGATACCAACTATTCGCTGAATAATGATTCTATAATGTGGAATAAACACTTAAAAGAATCGGAAAACTTTAACAAAACTTTAACACCCAAGAAATCATACCTCCGGCCATTGATGCTACTCACGCTCCAAAACCAAACTTTGTACTACGCTTGAGGCAGTCCCTTCTTTTGTTTTCTGATGTGTTTACATGCATTGTTGGCTCGGTCAAAACCGGTAGTCCACGTAGCCCACGAGCACATTATACAAATCCCCAACCTTTATCATTATAAGATAATAAAAACCATTAACAACTTAATCGAATTCTGTGCATCTCAGCACCACAACATTTCATTTGACAGAACAACTTTTTCAACTACAAAATACAAAGAAAAGCAGAAATCGCAAATCGATCCCCGTTACTGGCAAAATCTTGCAGTCGCCTCGTAGTCCTGGTCCTCTCAGGCCAGTGAAATCATGTGATAAGCCCTTGGGGATTTAAGGGACGAGATCAAGCTGGGCATAATAATAATAATAATCACAGCAACAGTAGCAAGATCTCACAGCTTTATCGCAGCCTTTAGAATTACAAAGTTCACCCAAAATCTCTCATCTGTGTGGCTCTTCCAAGCTCTGATCACTCTGATTTGATGGTTTAAGGCTGAAGGGAATTGAGTTAGTGAGCTTGGGGACCAAACAAAAGTATGTATAGCCAAGCTTCCATCAAGCTTCTGTTGACTATGTGTCAAGCGTTCCACAGATCATGGTAGAGAACTGCAGAGGGAATAATGGACCACTCCAGGAGCTCCCAACAAGAAATTAATTTAACTGCAATTGGTTTCTGTAATTTAAGGAAATAACTACAGTTGGTTTCTGTAATTTAAGGAAATTATTACACATGATTTCCAGATTATCGGCGGTCATTGGGAGGGGGAGTTTAACATGCAACCCTCTCGTCATCGCGTCGAGTGGATTTTAGGAATAAAGTATGGGATTCCAATTCTTCTGAGACTACTCTGTCACTCAGCATCCCAAGACCAACGAGAGAATGCAACACAAAAGTGAATAAATTTGTTGAACAATGCCCAAGGCCTTCTCCTAGGGACAAAGTTATGGCACTGGCCATAACTTGTAAATTTAAAGATGTTGCAGACATGTCTAATTGGAACACAAGCCCCGATGGTCAATGGATTGTTGTGAGATCTTCCCAAAGTGAATTTCCAACATCAGAAATTAAGAATGGCTCCTCCATCCAGGAGTTTTGCAACCAACAGGTGAAGTAATTGATCAATCCTGGGACGTTGTTGTCTCTGCAGCACAGCGTCAACATCAACCGTCTTCTAAAACTCTTCATCCTAGCTTTCAATGGGTGCAACATCTCATTTGATTAGTGAAAGTTGGGACCTATATCCAAATTCATGTCAGAGCATTATATGATAAAGCAGCATTGTACATTTGCTGAAGGGTACATACTTGTAAATTTGATTTTTAATTTTCCATGAAACTTGGATTTATATTAAAGGAATTTTCCCTTTTGTTTTTATTATGAATATAAGCTAGGGCTATCACCAAACATCATGGCTTGATATCTCATATTACACACCACTTCTGGAATAAGTTTTCCGAGTTACAATTACTTTACAACCCAAATGTCCTTTTGTTGACCTGATAATCGAAAGAAAATATCATTCACAAACTAATTCTTAATATCACTGGCTGAGATTTTAAACTCTTAAACTATGGACCCTCTATTTTTCATATAAAGTGCTCAATTAACTCACTATTAAATCTTTCTTTCGTTTTCAAAACAGACTTCCTTCAAATTAGCAGAAAACTGAGTTTGCACATTGGTTTCTTATTTCTTATTTCTCTAGTTTTGTTTTTTTCAACTGTGCGAGCAAGATGAAGGGTACGATGTGAAAGAACTTAGTGTTCTTTATAATTTCCATGTTATATGTTAATTATTTATTAATAAAAATTTAATTTTGAGATCATTCCATAATCTACCATATAATTCTATGTTTGTAAATTGAGCTGGTAGAACATTATAAAATATAAGTTTACATGTGGGAAAGTCTTGGAGTGAGCTGACATGGACAGAGTTTGATGATTGGGAAAAATTTAATGAGAAAAGTAATTTGAAGAGTGTCTTTTTATTGGGAATCCTCATTATTCTGAATGGGAAAAGTAATATGGAGAGTGTTTTGTTATTGGGAATCCCCGTTATTATGGAAACATGAGAATCATCCCCACTTAAAGTAATGGTAAGGTTTGAAAATTTATTATACGATCTTATAGATTCCCAAGGATGTTAAAGTAATTATCATTCAAAGTAATGGTAATGAGGTGAATCAATTCCCAATAAGCTAACGACATACTCAAAATAATAATCAAGAAAATACCTAAATATGTTGTAATTCTGTAAATTAAAATAAGCAAATTTATAATCCGTTAAATTATGATGCTCGACAAAGAATATGTAGTTGAAGTAGATGTGGTCTCTCCCCCTCCATTCATAAGTAATGAAAGTAATATCCTGGAATATAAGGGGGCTAGGAAACCCTACTAAACTCCTAGCAGTAAGAGACATAATCAAACAAGAATCTCCATTGGCAGTGTTTCTTCAAGAAACAAAGCTAGAAGAAGCATAAGTTCTAAGAGCATCTGGAAATTTTTGGAGAGATAGCTCTAGGTTAGTTTAGTCTTCAAGGGGAGACTCATGAGGTCTCGACATATTTTGGTCAAACAAGGACTTCACCTTGGTTGAAGAAATAAAGACAAAGTCCTAGGTTATGGCTCTCCTAGAGGAAAGAGATTAAGGGGAAAGAATTCCCTTCATAAATACTTATGGTCCAATTCTATATGGCAAAAAGGCTAAAATTTGGGATTCATTAGAAGCTCTAAATGAGAGGAACTACCACATTGACAGTATAATGGGAGGGGAGTTTAACACAGTCTTAAATATGACAAAGAAAAGAGGAGGGACTTTGAATAAGGATCCATTTAGAGATAGAATGGAGGAAAAAATAGAGCAATGGGATTTGATTGATATCAAGCCTAAGACTAGTAAATATACATGGTCTAATAGACGATTCGGGGACCACTTTATTGTGCTTGTCTGGACCGCTTCTTTTTTCACAACAATTGGTTGCTCAAAGGCTTGGACTGCTTCTCAACTATTGAAGCTCAGGAAGATTTGGATCATCCACCGATCATGATCACAATGGAGAAGACTGAAAATCTTGTACCGTTTCCCTTTAAATTCAACGTAAGCTGGTGCCAATCTGAAGAGGTTGGGAATTTGGTAAGGCGGACCTAGTTCTTCCAAGTCCAAGGCTCCCCCAGTTATGTTTGGGAAACTAAGTTGAAGAAGTGGTTGAAAGAGAATTGCCAACCCCTAGGGATAAAAAGGAGAGACAAAGCTCAAGAAATAGAAGAGCATTATAAGATGATGGAGGAAGTTCAAATTGACGAAAAACACATCCAAAAGGAAAAGGAACTTTCCTCTCAGATCTTTAACCTTAGGAGGCAAGAAGAAAATTTGTGGAGGCTTAAATATCACAGTCTTTGGTTGAAATCCGGGGACTCCAACACTTCCTTCTTCCACAAACAGGCAATAGACTAAGATAATAGGAATAAAATAAGGGAGATAAAGCTTGAGGGAATGCAGAAAGTTAGCTCCTTTGCAGAAATTAAAATGGAGGCCTATAATTTTTTCAAATATCTTTCTCAATAAAGTAAATATCCCTTTAGGCAATGCCTTCGAGTTTCTCTAGGCAATGTCTCAAGTTATCTCCCCTCCACCCAATCATGCTCTTACAAGCGAAATTATGGAAGAAGTTTGAAGTACGATATGGACCTTCGAACCTGAGAAGGAACCAGGCCCAGATGGATTCTCTATTTGTTTCTATCAAATATTATAGAACACCATAAGAAGGATCTATTAGAATGTTGAATTATAGAAGAGTAAAAAAGAAGCTCGAGGGAAGCACCAATTCATCCTTTCTTGCCTTGATTCTAAAAGAGTCTAATCCCACCTCCTTCTTAAGATTCCAACCTATTTCACTATGCAATTATTCTTATAAAATATTGACAAAAATCATCACCAATGGGATTAAGCCTCTACTTCCTTCCATTATCTTTGAGAATCAAGGTGGCTTCATGCAGCATCAGAACATTCTCAATAACATCATTCTAGTTCAGGAGGCAATGCACTCTAGTAAAGAAGTGGGAGAAGTTGGAATGGTTATCAAATTGGATATGGAAAATGCGTTCGATCAACTAAATCACAACTTTCTTTTTCTTGTTATGGAAAAGTTAGGCTTTAGCAATGAATTCATTTTATGGATTAATGCTTGTATTGGCTCCCCTTGGATTTATCCCTTGATAAATGGTCGATCGGCCCCCTTCTTAGCTACCTCTAGAGGCCTTCAACAAGTTTGTCCTTTGTTGCATCTTCTTTATATTATCATGTTTGAAGCCTTGAGTCGTATGCTAGAATCGAAGCACTTGGCCGGTTCTCTCCCTGGTTTAAGTATTGCAAGGAATGTTTAGGAAATAAATCACTCTCAGTTTGTAGATGACACCCTCCTGATTGGAGGATCCTCCCTCATCGTCATACCAGTGGTAAAGCATGGCAAAGCGGTTGAAAGGAGGATCAAACATACGTGGAATGACAACAACGAAGCAAGAAGCAGTTTTATTGTCTGACAAGAGGATCCCACCCAACGATAATACCCCGACAAAATTACGCCGACAGATTTTTTATGGTGCTCAAATACAATGAGCAGGATGATGACAACATATGAAACCATCCCGATGGAGTTACCCCGGTGGGTGCATCTCGAAGGATTGCAAAGGGGGCAAAGAATGGAAGCACCAAGAGATAAGTGTCGAGCCACTTGGTGACATTCTGATAGGCCTTGGGATGACAATCTTGTCAAGCTTGGAGGCCATGGAACATGGTTTCCCAAACCGTCGATCACGCAAATCAACAGTGGAGAATTAACTTGGGACCTCTCCTCCAAATACCAAAAATTGTAATGGAGTGGTGTCGAGTTCTTGAACCCGATGATTTTTTATAAATGACTTTAACAAAGGAAATCTGCAAAAAACAAGGTCTCAGACTCTTCTCTCTCCTCTCTAAGAGCGGAACACATGGTAGCATTTGATTGGATCTCAGAAGATGATGATAGTTGATGATGTCAACATGGTGTAGTTTTACAAGGGACACGTGGTAGACAAATTTGTCATTTTTGGGTGGCTTAATGGACCAAATCTGGGGTGACGAGTGACATGTGTCACCACTCAGGAGGCGCCCTATGGCACTGATGACGTTAGCATGACGTCATCTCGTTGGTCAGATCTTGAAATGTTTTATAGCAACACACACAGGGAGTGTCTGGATGACATGGGCACTGTCAGAGACAAGTCACCCTGACAGGAAATTTATTAGTTAGTGGACGTAATAGGTGGTCCCACTTGATAGCCTAGACCTATAGGAATACCCCAATGGAGATAAATGGTCTCACAAAGAGAACCATTGGGAGGAGGACGTTGGGCAGTCATGGCCATGTCAGAGCACAAGCCAATGGATTAAGTGTCGGGCATATGTGGATTGAAAACTCATCCCAGTAGGAAGAAAATTGGTGCACAAGTGCAACAATGGTCCCATCCAGACACATCATCCCATAGGGAAGACCCCTACGATTTCTAACGAATGCAAAAAAGAAGGACTAGATAGTAAACATTGAGACACATCAGTTAGACATTTCATCCCGGCAGGGCCTTTGATTAGCCATTGAAAGTATCGGCAGATCCTACGGGATAGCTAAGCCAACGAAGAGGAGCCTGAAGGATTTTAAAAAGAAGGCATGTAAAAGAGTCAGGACTTGAGAGCTATGAGCTAAGCATTATATGAAATCATATGTAATTGGTAAAGACCAAGGGCGTAGTTAATAAAGGGAAATAAGCCCTTAAAGTTCTTAAACAGGCTAAGCGCTTGAAGGCTTGAGCCATTGGTCACAACACTTAGTCCCATGGTAGGAAAACAGGTAAGGGTTCCAGTAAAATAAGCTAAAGGTCGAAATTGACATAATTGGAAACATTTGCAGTTAAAATTAAAAGGGGTTGAGGAGTTCACATTTGGCGGTTCTTTTAATAGAAAGCCTATGGGCTTTGGCATGAACGAGTCGGCTGCTAGGACCACAAATGCATAGGTTGAGCTAATGAAGTCAATATTGACCGAAAAAAGTGTTGGATCAAGGAAACGACGATAATGATTTGCAGAGAGAATTGATGGAGATCAAATCAAGCTCAGAGAAGCCATGCTAGTGTACGTCTCGAGCTCTATGAGTAATAAATAATAATGGAGGGCTTACTTGAATGTGCAGGTTGACAGAGATTTAATTCTCAATATTTAGAATCACATAGGTGCCCATTCTTTGAATTAATTATGTTGCAGCCACAGTGGTTGAATAATAGAGTGGAGAAAATGCTTAAGAGGCCATGGTCAACGTTTAATATGGGAGCAGTAGAAAGTAACCACATGTTACAACAATATGGAGATCCATTCACAGAGTACACTCTTGGGCAGTGTGGATGGCAGTGAGGACAACATTGTTCCCTGTGTATCAGAGGAACAAAACCTCGAATTGCAATTGAACACGTGGGGGAACGCAACATTCTTGAGTGAGCTAAGTGGACAGCTTTGTGTGAGCGTTATTGAGAAGAGGCCAAGTGTGTTTGTGTTGTAGAGAAGAGGCCGAAAGTGCCTATGCAAAGGAAATAGGGAAAGAGTGCCTTAGCAGAAGAAGAAGGTTGAGAGAAGAGCCCTATGTGGGTGTATGCTATTGCGGAGTGGAGAGAGTGCATAGAGGGTTATGTATGAGTGACTGTTATTGAGAAAAACAAAAGGTCAAATGCTGAAGGATGCAGAGGAGAATAGAGTTGATATTAGGCAGAGTGGTTTCCATATACAATGAACATTAGTTCCTTGTTGAGTGTAGGTTGGAGCCTACATACAAGAAGTTGTAGCTTCCATCTTAGTGGGTGTCTGAGGAAGGCTTGGGGGTTGGTGCCTCGTGCAAGTTGTTGCTTTCATAAATCCAAGGCGCTGCAAATTTGGGCTTGCAACAAATCCATGAAGTTGGTGCACTTCTTATGGTGCTTTAGATAAGCTGGTCAGGTGTCTACAAAAGGAGAGAATTGGTGCTTCCTACTAGTGGGTGCTAGCAAACAATCAAAGGGAGTTGGTGTTTCATATGAGTGGTGGCTCACAAACAAATTGATGTAATAGAGTAGGTGCTCTTATTTACATCATAATAGCAATTAAATCTTTGGTGGTGTTTCTCCCGGTAAGGGTTTCCACCTTAAACCTTTGTGTCCAATGTGTATGCTACTTATGGTGCTTTTATTCATGTGATGATTTATGTTGTTGCACTTGATATATTGTTGATTGCTTACATAAATGGTTGCCATGTTTGAATGAGAAAATATAAATTGGCATAAAAATTTAAAGTTAGCCTTAAAACAATGTGAACTTTGAAACATGAATTGTAAACTCAAAATGAGAACTCTAGCAAAAAAAAAGCCCCAAAAAAATAAAAAATAAAAATAAAAATAAATAAATAGCCTAAAAACGAAAAATGTTGATGCTGGAATACTGGAATGTTGGAAAACCTTAAAATTTTGACAATTTTTCAACCACGACATTATGGAAAAATTTATGATTAAAAAAACTTTTAAATGAACACCTAAATGAAAGAGTCATTATACCAAGAGTAATTTCTTTTTTAAATAATAAAAATATGACGAGTTTAAAATCTTAGCCTAAGACAACTTGACACATTGCAAAAAAAGTTTAAAATTCAATCATCAAATTGTCACACAATGTAGGCAAACTCGACCCATTGTAATGAAAACTTAAATATCAACCATGAAATTAACACATTGTGAGGGCAAACTCGATCCTTTATAACAAAAACTTTTAAATCAACAATCAAATTGACATATAATGAGATTGGGTTGCTAGTCGAGGATTGACACAGATCTTGTAGGAAAAATAAAATAAAACAAAATAAATATATAAATAAATAAAAATGAAAAACAAAAGAAAATAAAACGTGAAAAAAAAAAAATGTTAAAAAATATAATAAGTAAATAAAAAAATATATTAAACATAAAAAAAGCAGAAAAAAAAGAAAAAATGAGAAAAAAAAAAATAAAAAAAAACAAAAATATTTAAAAAAATAAAATAAAAGTAATAATAAACAAATTAGAACAAAAAAAATTAAAAAACAGGCAAAAAAAACAAATATAAAATATGCCAAAAAAACACAAATAAAAAACATAAAAAGAAAAAAATAAATCTAACAAAAAAAAAAAAAAAAACCAAAGTAAACAAAAACAAAAAATAGAAAATAAATAATAAATAATACAAAAAAAAATATTTAGAACAAACCTAATCAAAAAAAAAATAGAAGACTAACAAAAAAATTTTAAAATAAAAAAAATAAAAAAAAACCAAAAACATTAAAAATAAAATAATAATAATAATAATAATAATAATTAAAAAAAAGAAAAAGAAAAAATAAATAAATAAAAAATCGGAGGCCCCACTCGCCCAGGGCTTGGCAGGCCAATTCTCAGAATCAGCTTTCCAAGTCCAGGTCCACCCAATCTAGTAGGTCCTGTGCCACCCTGGCCGATTGTCGGAATCCGCAAGGCAGTCCCAGGGCTGTTGGGCTGCTCGTCGTGGAGGCTGCGCGAACTCCACGGTCACCCAACCCAACGTCTGGCTAGCTGGATGATTATGAGAATCAGCCAGGCAAGCCCATGACCGTTGGGTTGGGCAGTCATGGCCAGGTAGGCCCAAGGCCGCTTAGCTGGCTAACCTTGCCAAGCCCCTACACAGGCGGGGCCTCGAATTTTTATTATAGTTTTTTAATAGTTATTTTAATATTAAAATTTTTTATTAATCATGTTTTATTTTTTATTTCTTTTAGTGTCTTTTTATTTTATTTTTAATTTAATAATTTAATATTGTTAAACCTTTTAATAATTAGATTGGTTTCTTTTTTGGTTTTTTGGGTAATCCTAAAAAAAATAAATTAGTTTGTTCTAATTTTTTTGTATGTTTTTATTATATTTTATAATTTAAAATTTTTGTTTTGTTTTTCCTCACATAATTTTGTTTCTTCTATACATTTTTTATGTCTTTAAATAATATTATATTGTTTAATGTTATTATTATTTTTCAAAAACAAAAATTGTATAAAAAAAAAAAAAACATGTTTGGAAAACCCTTAGAAATCTAACATCTTAGGACAAAAAACAACAAGAGAAATAAGACAGCTTGAAAAATTGTTAAATAACCAGCTTAGATCCATCTAACACTGGATCTATCATGCGCCGAGAGGGATCAAATTCACGTATATGATAAAGGAACTATTAAATGCATCAGATAATTTATCTTAGTCCATTAATAATATTAAAAAGTCATATATAAATTAAGATTGACTGACATTAACGAAAATTATTTTTATTATTTTTTGAGGACGTGGCATACTTACACATCAGGGTCATATTGGGTTGCAGAATGCACCTCTCGGCGCAATCAACATTTAAAAAACAATTGTGAATACTTACATAAGAAAATTTAAAGTGTCAAAAAATGTCTTAAAAGAATGTTGATGCTTTTCAAAATCTGCACGAAAATCACCAACATTTAAAAAAAAATATCCACACTTAATACATTAGAAAATTTAAAGTGTCAAAAATAAGCCCTCTAAAAAAAGATGTTGATGTTGCATCAACACGTTTCAAAATCAACATGAAAATCACTAACATTTAAAAAAAATTGTTTATACATGATACATAAGAAAATTTAAAGTGTTAAAAATATGCTCCAAAAAAAAGTGCATTTTGAATCAACATTTTTCAAAATCAGACGATTTTTTGCTACTTCAAAAAAACGAGTACTTGGTACAGTGCTCGTTTCAAAGTTTGCATTGTTTTAACACTGATTCAGCTCCTTTCTCGATATTAACATTGTTTCCAACAATTCTTTCGAGGATAAGAGAAAGAAGTATAGATATAGTGCATAAGTATATTAATAAATGGACAAGTCAAGATCTATATCTAACTATTTTAACATGAGAAAGAAGGATAGATACAATACACAAATATATTAATGAATGGACAAGTCAAGAGCTATATCTAACTATTTTGGAAAGAGAAAATAACTCCTTAGGAAGTTAAATTATACACATATGATGATTACACCTATAATCTTGATGTTGAAAATGTAAATGAAAGATAAGGTTGTTAATATTGTTTGAAGATGCAAGTAAAGTATTACAAGGAAAAATCCTCAAGGTTTAAAATGATCAGTTAGTGATATGACCCTTTTGCACACTGATCAAAACAAAAAAATAAATATGTGTGTTATGTGGGGTTCTTTACACTGTTGTAGGACTTTCAGTGAGCAGTTGGGCTCAGGTTCACCCACGCTCATGGTAATAGACTACATCTCGATGAACCTATGCTCATTGACATGGCATGGCTTCCTTTTGATGCTGAGAGACGGAGTCATCCAGTTAAATTGGAGTGGGAGGTCTAAAATCAATAGTTGGGTGATCCCCATGGAAATGAAATAGAAGGATAGGTGGAGAGGACCAAGAAGTTTGATACCCCTCTTTGATAGTGGGGACCTAGAGTAGTGAGGGGCATGTAATGCCCCAGAGAAGTGAGAGTGTGACACTAACAACAAAAGAGAGCAAAAGAAAAACCTAAGAAGGAAAGAAAAGTTTGAAAAGGGAAGTAAACAGGGGGATGGACTGTAAACTTGTGATGGAAGTCCTAAAGATAAAGATGCAACCTTGTTAGCATCACAGGTGGAGAGACGAAGGGAAGACAATGTTTATATGGTTGTTTCCTTCCACACTTGAGCATCCACGATGGAGGAGTTGACCAAGAGTGGGCAAGGCACTAGGGATCCGTTGAAAAAGACTAACAAAGCCAACCTACAAGTGCCAATTCACTGTTTTGAGAGGAGACAATCTTGACTTTCCTCCTACCCACTAACCATAGCACCGTAATCCTGAAGCATCCTTGCCTAAAGTAGAAATCCCATAGTGGAGGAAGAGTTAATTCTTAGGAGGTAAGTCAAGTGAGAAGAACAATCTATAGCCCCATTATGAGCCAAGACAAATTGAAGGCATTGAGTGTGGTCACCATTTTAAATGCTAAAGTGATCCCACGAAGGAGAATGTCATAAATACGCTTGGGCAATGTGACTTGTGGTTTGAGTGAGCATAGCTACATAATGGGTATTTGAACGGTCGAGTATAATGCAGGTTGCATTGACAAGTGGGTTGATAAATGAAGACAAGTTTCCTACATGCAAATATAACCTTGACAAATTGCATGGTTAATCAAACTCATAGGGGCGTGCAACCATGTTCCCTAAGTGTGTGTCTCAGTGGGACAATGATGACTTGCACCCACCCCCTCACTTAATAAACACCCCATTTGGAAAAAAAAAATTATATGCTTATTAATTAAATTTAAAATATGAAATTTTGAAATATAATAATTATGAATATGTATTATTATTTTATTTTATAGTCAAACAAATCTTCATATATAACACACACATAACATTTTTATATTTAAAAATATTTTTATTTTTAAGTACATGTTTATTAGTTAAATTTATTAACTTGTATGGTTTTTCATTTTATAGATAATATGATATCTTAAATGGCAATTAAAATGATTATTTAACCGATATTTAAATGTTTACATTTATTCACAATGCAGATGTCTATAATGAGACTTTTTGGAAGCTTTACCGATAGGTTTTTCCGGTCAAAATCCGGCAGCAATTTATTGGAATAATAAGTTTGATAGCTAGTTTCTGCACAATCAAAGCGTCCCAGGGGTTTTTCAAGGTGCGAATCCAAATATGCAGTTAAAAAACGGAGTTGTCTATAATGTGACTTTTTGGAGATTCCGGTGACGGAATCCGGCAGAAGAAATGAGGTTAAATCTTGATTTTTAGCAGTTAAAATGGTTTTTTAACTGCATATTTGGATTCAGGACCCTGGAAAATCCCTGGGAGCCATTGATTGTGCAGAAACTAGCTATCAAACCTGGGATTCCAATAAATTGCTGCCGGATTTTGACCGGAAAAATCTGCCGGAAAAGCTTTCAAAAAGTCGCGTTATAGACTACTGCTTAAAAAACCATTTTAACTGTAACAAATCAAGATTTAACCTCAATTTTATCCACTGGATTTCGTCACCATAATCTCCAAAAAAATCACATTATAGACAACTCCATTTACAATTGCTATAACATCTCTCTATATTTAACAAATATTTAAATATTTACACTCATTTTTCATACTTAACTGTAAAACACCCACTCCCTCCTTTTCTAACCACTACGAGCTGCACTCAGTTGGAATAACACGATTGAATGTGTGTCGTGCCGCTAACAGACACGTCATCCATGTCCCATAACAATCGCGTAGTTTCTACTCTACTAAACGTGTCAGATCCCTTGCGAGAATATTCTGACATGCGATAAGCAATCGTAGGTGTCTTGGGCCATCAAGAAAGGAAGCAAAAAGGACAGAGCCGCGGAGGCTTACTTGGGCAGCTCAGAAAGGCTGAAAGCAGAGCATTGTCAGTGGATTTGGTTAGCTTTTCAAGAAATCGATTCCAACATGTCACTATGGCTTTTCTCACTCGCCCTGTTGCCACAATACGTTTATGATCGTTGAACACCAATACCAATAGCCAGCCTCTCTGCACTACTCAAACATACATTCTTCTGTGTGTTGAATTGGGAGGGAATGGGAATCGAACTAGAGATGGTCGGGAGAGCCAAAGAAGAGTGCTGGGTGAGGGGTGCCATTATTGGGACCAGAGCTTTTGCGATAGTCAGCGTTGCCAAGACCAGTTCTAATGGCCAACTCGTTGCAATCAAATCCGCTGCCGGCTTTAGTGTCGCTTTGGAAAATGAGTACCACATTTCGCGGTGCTATTTGTGCGACGATAGGAATTTTAATGCTCTCTGACATTGGAGGTGTTTAACACCATATAACGCCTCCGCAGTTTTTTTATCTTTCATAACGGCGTGGGGTGTTATATAGTGTTAAACGCAGTAGTCTATAATGCTACTTTTTGAAAGTATTTCAGCCAGATTTTTCCGGTCGAAATCCGGCAACAATTCATTGGAATCCCAAGTTTGATAGCTAGTTTATGCACAATCAATGGCTCTCAGGGGTTTTTCAGGGCGCTGAATCCAAATATGCAGTTAAAAAACCATTTTAACTGCTAAAAATCAAGATTTAACCTCATTTCTTCCACCGGATTCCGTCACCGGAATCTCCAAAAAATCGCATTATAGACAACTCCGTGTTAAACACCCCAGTATCAGAAAGCATTAAAATTCCTATCGTCGCACAAATAGCATTTGCCGCCTCGATTCGCCATACATCGTTCGCTGCCTTGGGCGTAATTACTGCTTTGAGAACGGTGCAAGGTTACATAATTTGTTCACAGAGTACATGCCAGGTGGCAGCTTGGTGGATTTGCTGAGTAGGTTTGGAGGGAAGCTGCAGGAATCAGTGATCAGATCATACACACGCGACATCCTACGTGGAATCGACTACCTACACAGGCAGGGGATTGTGTACTGCGATATCAAGGGGAAGAATGTTCTTGTGGATGTCAATGGTGTGAAGCTCGCTGACTTTGGCTCTGCTAAGAGGATTGATGACGAGAAGGGCCAGGAGGCGCTGCAATTGAGGAACCCCTCTGTGGATGGCACCAGAGGTGGTGAACCAGTTGGAGCAGGGGCCTGCTTCTGATATTTGGTCTCTCGCCTGCACTGTCCTGGAGATGACCACTGGCAGGCCTCCATGGAGCCACATTTCCAGTCCCCTCACCACAATATATCGGATCGGATGCACGGAGGATCTCCCTGAGTTGCCTGCGTGGCTTTCACCTCAGCTGCTGGATTTCTTAGAAAAATGCTTTCGGAAAGATCCCATGAAACGGTGGACCAGTGCAGAGCTACTGGTCCATCCTTTTCTAAATGAGGACTGCTCTGCCAAGGAAGCAGAGAAGTGCATTATTGGTTGGGGATCCCCAAGTAGTCATTTGGATTTTAGGAATAAAGTATGGGATTCCAATTCTTCTGAGACTACTCCCACTCTGTCACTCAGCATCCTGAGCCCAACAGGGGAATGCAATACGAAAGTGCATAAATCAGTTCGACAATGCCAAAGGACTTCTCCCAGGGACAGAGTTATGGCACTGGCAGCAACTTGTAGATTTAAAGATGTAGCTAACATGTCTAATTGGAACACAAACCCCGATGGTCAATGGATTGTTGTGAGATCTTCCGGTGATGAATTTCCAACATCAGATAAACCTCAGTGAAAGCCAGACATTAGGAATGTCCCTCCGTCCAGGAGCTTGCATTCTCAGAAGAAATGTGGATTGCCAGCTTCGAAGCTGTCAATTGGGAGGAGTTGCGGGCTAATAGGAAACATAATTTCGAGAGTATCGTAATTCTGTAAATTAAAACGAGAAAATTTATAAGCAGTTAAATTATGATGCTTGGGAAAATGATAAGTAGGTAAATTACATTTTTCGATTTAAACTCTATCATAAAAATGTAAATATAGTTATTTAAATCATTTTCTCAACAAGGGTAATTTGATTTTGCGTCTGTTTTAGATTCATGAAAATTAATAAATAATGATAATTGAGGATTCATAAATGTGCTAGATGAGCCAGAACATTGAATATTTGTTGTGAAAATGGAATGAAATTAAAATTTCACTCACTCAAAATCAAAATTAATGTTCATGAACTTTGACCAATTCAGTATGTCATTTTTGGCATAACTTTCGAATAATTTTGGGTAAGGTAGACAGATGGAGTTGAATTTACCATCAGAATTATCGCTTTAAAAAATCATTTATTCATAAAGTCCACCAAAAGAGTGCCATTTAACTTGAAGAAGCAGACAGTATCAGTCTATTTTTAGTCTGATTGCTTCCGTTCAGCATTATTCGTTATACAGAGGTGAACCAACGATATATTGAAAAAGGAGTCGGAAGTTTGAACTGTACATATGATCTGAGATGCAAACTGATCTCTCACTTAAATTTTATATAAGCTTCACAAAACTGATATTCCATACAACTGATACTCTTTGTGATAGATTGTCATAGCTTACTTTGTGGTGGATTGTAATAGCTATTATCTCAGGTGGATGCTCGTAATAGTCATCCACAACTATATGATTCTACACAAGTTTTGAGGTGGATTGAAATATATAATACAAAACTCTTTTGTTTGGTTATCATATGAGCTTTGCTGTGGATTGATTCTTCTCTGCAATTGGTATAATCTTTGTCGTTCAATAGATTGAAGGATTGATTTCTCAGCTCTTTATCTTTATGATCTCCATTATCTCTTTACATTGTGAATATCCACATCTCATAATCTATGTACATAAGTTTTTATATATATTGATCCACATCTCATAATCTATTTACATAAGTTTATATATATATAAATTATGAGTACTTTGTCATGTCAAAACCTCAACCTATCTGTATATCTCCATTATACTCCTGAGTGAGAAACCAAACATGTATGAAATGAACCACAAAAAATTGTCTTGCCTAGAAGATGACTAAGACCCTCCACAATGAGAAGAAAAATAAGAGGTGATAAAGGAAAACCCTACCGAAGACCCCTTTGAGTATGAAAGAAAGGAGAGGTTGCACCATTTATAAGCACAACAAAAGAGGTAGTTTGAATGCAACTCATGATCTAATTAATGGATTCAAGATAGAAACCCAGATGCGTAAGTACTAGGTGAAGGTATATCTAGCTAACTCAATCATATTCCTTTGATAATTCCAGCTTGAAAATTGCCCCTTTAAGATTCATCATCTTTAGATTGTGAAGACTCTTTGGGCTACCCAGCACGTTTGAGATCACTTTGTAAATCACATTAAATAGTGATATTGGCCTGAAATCCAAAAATGAGCTGGGAGAGTCCACCTTGGGGATCAAAGCAATGAAAATGGAATTTAAAGCTGGAAGGATATATTGTTTCCTATGAAATTCCTCAACAATGGCCAACAAATCTTTCCCTGGTATATGATAAAGCCCTAAATAAAATTCTACGCCTTAGCCATCTGGTCAAGGGCTTTTTTCCTTTTGAAAACTTTGAAGGACAACTTTAAGTTCTTCCTAAAATACCTTACCATAATTTCCTTGTTTTCTTCCTCACCTAAGAAACGGTGAAAGGGAAGTCCCTTTTGAATGTCCTCACAATAATCACCTCCTCCTCAACAACATTGAACACATTTTTAAAGTGATTTACACCCATAAAATCCAAAATTGCACTACCATTGGATATCTTTAATACGCATATAATATTTTCCATTTTATGACGTCTTGCAAATACAAATGCCACAAAAATCAACATATGTCTAATTACTTTTACTTGCCCAACATATGTCTAATTACTTTTACTTGCCCTTTTTACCATTTATATGAGTCCAATTATTAGATAATTTTTTTTAAGTTAAAATTTTGCTATATAATTTTAGATAATATTTTGATATTATCTAAAATTATATAATATTAGAAAAAATAATTATATAATATTTTGAATTATCTAAAATGTATAATTTTAGAAAATAAATTTTGATAATTTTCACTATGTATAAATAGATTTAATATTAATTTTTATTTAAATTTAAAATAAAAACATTTATAATTAATTTTAATATATTAAATTTAAATAAAATTAGGAATTAAAAAAAAAGTTGAACTTGACTTTGATAATAATGACCCTTGCATATTCAACACTCTCTAACCAAAATCCCTCGTTCCTTATTCACAAATTAAATGGCCGTATAATAATAATAATAACGAAAAAGCACTCCACATCTACATTCACAAATTACACATACAATTGGAAAAACTCAAAACAGAGCACTCTTTACGCCCATGTTCCAACGTTCTCCTTTCAAACAACCACAACCTCTCCTCTGCTTGAATAACACGATGTGCTTGCCGCTCACACACACGTCATCTATGTGGGAGAATATTTTTCTGGTTAACTGAAGTTATCTAGTTCAGCTAGCGATTAATTGAGTTTAGAGAAAATTCATTTTTTTTTATTGTTGGTGTGAGCTAAAAGTTTTATTTTGCAACAGCTTAGTTAGCTATTAGATTGAGTTATTTCAGATTTTATTTTGCAACAGCTCAGTTAGCTATTAGATTGACTTATTTTCTGAAAGAAAAATTTATTGGATTGAATTATTTTTTGAAAAGTAATTTTTGTATTATTGTATATGTAGGTTAAAATTAGCATTTATTTTTTTTAGTTGTTTTGAGTATTTATAATCTTATTTTGAGTCTTTATAATCTTATAACCTTAAACGATTGAATCAAGTAATTCATTAAGCCACAAGGCTCAAAGGGCTGTGACTCGTCACTTTCTGCAAAACCTGCAATCTAGAGAAAGGGACTTTCTGCTGTGATTTTAATAAAGCGCTGCGAAGAGCCATTGTTGGCGCAACCGCTGCCACTGATAAACTCCCCACTGTCGTTTGTGTGGCTGCCGCAGCAAACGGGTAAAGCTGAGTTTGCATAACGGTTTTCTATTCATAGAACACAGAAGAAAGATTAAAGAGCAATTGCAGCTTTCGAAGAAGTTAGAGTGCCAAAACCAGAAGACCACCACTGCCGTGAGCCATTCTGCCATCCGAGCAGCCGTAGCTGACCCCCGAAATTAAGAGGAAGAGGGTTGCAACCCTCTCATCTACAACCGCAACCAAGCCGCCGTGAGTAGTGAGAAATCTTAGCCGTTGGGAGCCATCGTTGGGTAGAGATTTGAAAGTCCTTTTTCAAGGTATGACATGGTCCATGTTCAATGACAAGTTGATTTTTAAACTCTTCTGTTTGAAAAGATTTGATTGGAGCAAATTTTTATTTTAATAAAACGGTTCTTCATTGAAATAGATATTTCATATTTGCCATATTGTTTATGACTCATTATTACCTTGTCTGAAAATATTTTGGAAAGTAAGATAATAAAGAAGTAAGATTTAAAATGATAATAATAACAAATAGAAAATAGTGATTGGAGATTTAATAAAAAGGGGTTGATTATAAAAAGACAAGGCAATAAGGAGTTTATTTGATCTAACACTCAAGTTACCCATTTAAAAAAAAAAACAAACAAACCAGTAAAACAAGTTTTTGATCAGATTAAACGACGATAAGTATTAGTCCTTCGGATTAAAGAAAAGTGTTAAGGAATAATCTCTCGTGTAACTAAAGTCATCGCAAATTGAGTTATTTTTAAAGTGTTAAAGAATGATCTCTCAGGTTAACTAAAGTCATCGCAAATTAAGTTCATGTTAAAAGTCTTTATAATCTTTTATCCAGCCATTCATTTAGCGGCCGCCCACATTTGAGTGTATTATTTATGGTTTCCCATTCTGTCCCATGGCACTCACGTATTTTTATTTTTGACTCTTACGCAACATTGCAGGTCCCTGGCGAGAATATTCGATAATCAATACCAGGTGTGTCTTGGGCGGCCAAGAAAGCAAGAAGAAGCACCGGTCGGCGGAGGCTCACTTGCCGGCTCAGAAACGCTGAAAGCAAAGAATCGTTAGTGCCTTTGGGTAGCTGTTAAGGAAATCGATTCCAACGTGTCACTGCCTTTCCTCACCAATCGCAGAACACCACCACCAATATCCAGTCTGTCTGCACAATTCAAAGATACATTCTTCTGTGTATTGAATTGGGAGGGAATGGGAATCGAGCTAGAGATGGGGAGAGCCACAGAAGAGTGTTGGGTGAGGGGTGCCATTCTGGGGGCCGGAGCTTATGGAACAGTCAGCCTCGCTATGAGCAGGTCCAACGGCCAACTCTTTGCAATCAAATCCACTGCCGGTTTTAGTGTCGCTTTGGAAAATGAGTACCAGATTTTGCGGTGCCTGCATTCTCCATACATCGTTCGCTGCCTGGGGCGTAATTACAGCTTTGAGAACGGTGCAAGGTTACACAATTTGTTCCTCGAGTACATGTCAGGTGGCAGCTTGGTGGATCTGCTGAGTAGGTTTGGAGGGAAGCTGCAGGAATCAGTGATCAGATCATACACACGCGACATCCTACGTGGAATCAACTACCTACACAGGCAGGGGATTGTGCACTGTGATATCAAGGGTTAGAATGTTCTTGTGGGTGCCAATGGTGTGAAGCTTGCTGACTTTGGCTCTGCCAAGAGGTTTGCTAATGAGAAGAAGGGTCAGGAGGCCGTGGAATTGAGAGGAACCCCTCTGTGGATGGCACCAGAGGTGGTGAACCAGTTGGAGCAGGGGCCTGCTTCTGATATTTGGTCTCTCGCCTGCACTGTGCTCGAGATGGCCACTGGCAGGCTTCCATGGAGCAATGTTTCCAGTCCCATCGCCGCCATGTATCGGATTGGATGCACGGAGGAGCTGCCTGAGTTGCCTGCGTGTCTTTCACTTCAGATGCAGGATTTCTTAGAAAAGTGCTTTCGGAAAGATCACAGGAAGAGGTGGACCAGTGCAGAGCTGCTGACCCATCCTTTTCTGAATGAGGACTGCTCTACTAAGGAATCAGAGAAGGGCATTATTGCTTCGGGATCCCCAAGTAGTCATTTGGATTTCAGGAATCAACTATGGGATTCCAATTCTTCTGAGACTACTCCCACTCTGTCACTCAGCATCCCGAGCCCAACAGGGGAATGCAATACGAAAGTGAATAAATCAGTTGAGCAATGCCCAAGGCCTCCTCCTAGGGACAGAGTTATGGCACTGGCCGCAGCTTGTAAATTTAAAGATGTTGCAGACATGTCTAATTGGAACAGAAGCCCCGATGGTCAGTGGATTGTTGTGAGATCTTCCCGAAGTGAATTTCCAATATCAGATAAACGTCTGTGAAAATCAGGCATTAAGAATGGCTTCCCCATCTGGTTCTTTCCATTCTCAGAAGAATTGTAGAGTGGCAGTTTCGAAGCTGTCAATTGGAAAGAGTTGCAGTGAACAGGTGAAGTAGCTGATCAATCCTGGGACGCTGCGGTCTCTGCCTCAACATCAACCGTCTTCTAAGACATATGCCAAGACTCTTCATCCTTGCTTTTAATGGGTGCGGCATCCCATTTGATTAATGTCTGAATTCATGTCAGAGCATTATTGGTGGTGGTGATCCTGGCATTCATAAGAGATTGGTAATGGAACAAATGTTTAATCTCCTTGGTTATGAATGGTCCTCTACTACTCGTGCAGGAGCAGCTTACTTTCCCTGCAGTAGTAGTTTGTGCACTACAAAATTTTGTGATACTGATACGAGTATGATAAAGCGGCATTGTACATTCGCTGAAGTGTACATGATTGTAAATTTGATTTGCCATGAAACCTGGATTTCTGTTAGAGGAATTATCCCTTTTGTTTTTGTTATGAATATAAGCCAGGACTATCACCTAACATCATAGCTTGATATGTCCTAGTTCACACCACTTCTGGAATAAGTTCGCCGTGTTACAATTACTTTAAAGCCCAAATGTCTTTTTGCTGTTTTGCTGACTCCATATTTGAAAGAAAATATCATTCGCAAACTAATTCTTAATACCACTGGCTGAGATTTTAAACCCTTAAACTATGGACCCTCTATCTTTCATAGCAAGCCCTCAATTAACTCACCATTAAATCTTTCTTCCGTTTTCAAAACAGGCTTCCTTAAAATTAGCAGAAAACTGAGTTTGCAGACTGGTTTCTTATTTCTCTATTTAGGTTGTGCTTCTCTAGTTTTGTTTTTTTTTTCACTGTGCCAGCGAGGTCAAGGGTACGCTGTGAAAGAACTTGGTGTTCTTTATAATTTCCAGGTTATATGTTGCTTATTTATAAATTAAAATTTAATTTTTGAGATCTATTCAGAATCCACACACAATATGCATGGTTAAAAAAATATGAAATTGAAATGAAATTAAAATTTGGCTTAATCAAAAATAATTTTGGAAAACTTTATCCAATTCATTATAGTATTTTTGGCATAATTTTTATATAATTCAGTAGAAGAAATATATAGAGTGAGAAACGTTCACAGCGATTGGTTAGGTCAAGTTTTTATTCAGGGGATAACAAGCATCTAGAGGGGCATGATCACATATTCCACAACCATTTTCGACTATATTTTTCGCGTTCGACAGTGCGGGGTCCATTGTGTAAGTGATGTCAGTCTTCGGCCTCGCAATATAAAATTTGTTTTCTATATTCATTTTTTGCGGATTTATTAATTCTTAAATTAATTATTAAGAATGATAATTTTTTCCAATGAACTTGGGAATGTGAGGTGTTGGAAACTTAGATTGAACTCTTTTTCTCCTTGTTTTATTTTTGTAATTAGCTACATACATTTTATCTGAATATATGTTTAGGGAATCATTCCATACCATCTTCTTATATGAGTTACTTAAGGAAACAAATGTTGAGAGTAGGTGCGCCTTGGAAGACAACATTCATTGAATTCATTACTAGTAGTGTGGCACCTATGGACCACAAGAAAATGACGATTTTGGATCTCGCCGAGGCTTTTAGGCTATTTTCGTCCCAAGTTCAATCCCAAACTCTTCTCTTCGACTATTTTTGTCAGGACCTGCGGTTCGTAAGACGGGCAGGGCGACTCCACCATGCGAAGTGCGTGAAAAACATGAAATGAAATGAACCTTTGGCAAGTTTATAAGGTGTTGGGCGAGTTGAGGGGGGCGGTCCCATGAGTTGGGCGGGCTGACCATCCTCCGGGCGAGACAACACATTATGAACGAGTCGGTCGGGTGTTCGGTGTGGGTCAGCCGGGTGACACAACCCGCCGCCCGCTCGCATATATTGGAGGGTGTTTGGAGGCAAACGACCATCAATCATTCGATCAACAAGTTTGAACAAGGAGTTCTGAAGTGCGTGGATGAGCCCGCACGACGGGCGGAACTCGGGTGTGAACTCGTTCAGAAAAGTCGCTCGAACAATCGTTCGGGAAAATCGTTCGGACAGTCGTTCGGGAAACTCATTTGGACAGTTGTTTAGGAAAGTAGTTTGGGAAATTTGTTCGGACAGTCGTTCAGAAAACTAATTCGGACAGTCGTTCGGAAAAGTCGTTCAGAAAAGTCATTCAGGAAAGTCGTTCAGGCAGGTCGTTCGAGCAGGTCGTTCAGGCAGGTCATTCAGGCAGGTCATTCAGACAGTCGTTCGGGCAGGTCATTCAGGCAGATCATTCAGACAGGTCGTTCGGGAAGTCGTTCAGGCAGGACCCGGGTGAGGTCGTTCGGGTGACCTGGGCGAGGTTGTGTAGTGACCCGGGTGAGGTCGTTTGTGTGAACCGGGTGAAGTTGTGTGGCAACCCGGGTGAAGTCGTGCGGCGACTTGGGTGAAGTTGAACGGGTGAACGGGTGGACGTGCAGACGGGTGGCCGGGTGAGGGCGCGCCGTGCACGACGAAACGGTGAAGTGTTGAGATTGTGAACGGAGGTGTGTCTCGGTTGGAAGCGCCCGTGTGTGGCGACTTGGAGGCGCGCCCGAGTTGGGCAAACGACACGATCATGCGACGAGGTGAATGAAGGGTTGGTGAGTCGTGCGGAGGTGCCGACAAGCTGGGCAACCGAGTTTGCCGAAGTTATGAAAAATTGTCTAAGTGTAAATTTGGGGTTTCCCAAGATTTAACTTGTGCATTGTAAAAGTGAAGATTGTATAATATATTGATATCGAGCAGACTCATATTGCAGGGAGTTGCCCCTCCCTTTATACTGTTGCATTTCTCTTATATAATGCTGTTGATAATGAATGTGTATGGGTGTTCATTGGTATAAAGGCACATTAATAATACTTGGTAACGAAAAATAAACTAAGTATGGATAGTTAAGGCGTAGTCTACAATCGTAAGTATTGGTGAAAATAAAATGGTTGGTAGTGCCGCACCTCGCCAGCACGGTTGAAAGACCACTGTAGGCTTAGGGGCGTGACAATTTTCCTCTCGAGTTCAATCTCCATTGCTTCCCAATTCGATACATAGAGAAGAATAAATTTTATTCCTTGAATGTACAAACCCTCGACCTCTGTTGTTGTAATGATGAGAATATAAAGCTTATGTGCGAAGCTGAATGAAGAGGACCGGTTAGAGGAAGTCATGAGTGACACGTTGGCGGTGTTTTTTTCATTCTTCTCTATTTTCCCCAATGACATGGTGATATGTTTTGATCATGTTGGAATTTTGTCACAATGTGACCTTGTAAAGGGTGGAAGTATTGTCAACTTCGTGAGACATGGATAACGTGTCTACCATGTAGAGTACACGTCACAATAATGTTATGTTCCATCTTTAGTGCTTAATCTAATTAAGAAGGATGGAAACATGCATGAAATAAGATTGTCATGAAAGGTGGAATTGAAGATACCAAAATTTTGTCACCGTATTTTTTCCAATTTGGAGGATCCGTAGAATCAATGTTCTGATAGTTATCACCACCAGGAATTACAAAGATGATCAGGAAGAGTGTGCATTTTCTTTTCCCCTTGGTGTAGTAACAAGGATAGGGGCTCTTATTACAAGAAGATGCCTTGAGTGAGAGTTGAAAGCTAAAACTTATGCCTTGTCCAAATAATGACCCGGGAAAAGTAACACATACTTAAGAAAAATTTGGCTAGATACTACGTGTCAATTTTTTTTTCTTTTCTAGAAAAAACTACAATTTTAATATATTATAACAAAAATGACATTCTATAAACACACGAATGTGTGTATGTATTTCAGTAAGTCCATCTAGTTCATCATGAAATAAATTTGTCTAGAGGGATTTTAGATACACCTTGTCCACCATCACAAGTTATGCGGTCATCCATACATATAAAAAAAATATTTAAATAAAAGTTTGTCTTTTTCGCCAATCAATCTATCAGTCAAAATAACAGTAAAACAACAAAAATATACATATATAGGATAATATAAATAAATTTTCATGTATAAACACTATAAATCCCCAACAAGAGGGGGAGCTGGAGCACGACATAAAGATGTGATTGAAGAGTGACCAAAGAGCACCTTCTTGACCCACCAAAAATGAATATCCAATGTGAGAGCCACTTTTGAAAGACCATCAGCTTCTTCGTTCAATTCCTTGTATATGTGTTGACATGAACACAAAGTGAGCATATTTTTTAAATTCATAAAATCAAGCAATATTGGTTGCAAATTTGAGATCCAAACAACCAAGAAAACACTAATTTTGAGTTCCATATATTTGAAGTTGAGACACTCCAAGGTCAACGATGAAGGTAAGAAGACATCTACATGCAAGTAATTCTCCCAAACCAATGGAAATATGATAGGACTGATCAAATGATAAATGAACGATGATACCAACACCACTACAACCTCCCATTCCAAATACACAACGTCAAAGAAGTCCCATGTGATATCTTTATCTAGGGTAACCTCTACCAACACACGTGGGCGAGGAGGTTCAAAAACCTGAGGGAAAAGGTTTATGATCACCATGGCCTCATCTACAATGAGATAAGGAGAGGCGATGAAATTCTAAAAGATCGCCTTATTGTGAGTGATCAAAATACCCTAGAGAATAATAAGTGGAAGAGACAAAAGATTTGAGGTGCCAGATTGGAGCAGCAATTCTTCCAAGTAGAGATCATAGACAAACCCTGTCAAATCAAGACCTTCGAATTGGAGATTTTGCATTCATCCTAGATATATTGAGAGAATGAACAATGAATAAAAAGATGGTCAATTGATTAACCAACAACATGACAAAGTGCACATCTACTCAACCCCTGCGCAAACCTTCTTAATAGATTATCCCAAGTCAGGACCTTATCACTTAAAATGCACCAAAATAAAAAATAAAAATAAAAACTCCTTGGTAAGAAATTTAATTTTCAAAACCTAAGTCTACCACCATTTTCCTTCGGGTTGATTAAGAGCAACAAAGATGTAATTGTACCCCGCTTTTGGAGAGTTGAGACTGCTCTTTGAGGTCTAAAATGGGCCTCCTAAGAAAAATGTACAACCAAAATAAAATTTATAAGAACCCATAGGATTCAAGATGATGATATCAACCATTGGGGATGATTTACAATTTTTTGAGAAAAAAAGTAAAAAGATTATAAAATAATAAAATAATAAAACTACTTTTTCAACTTTCAGCTTATCTCCCTAAGGTTTTACTCAAATTCGAATAGGAGTACTCATTACATGAAAAATTTAATTTCTCATCCAAGGAGTACCCATGTTTCATACTTTTGATGGACCCTCCTACACGAAAAATGAGAAATACATGAAAAAATGTGATTGCAATCACTATATTCACGTATTTCTCATTTTTCGTGTAGTAGGGTCCATCGAATGTATGAAACATGGGTACCCTTGGACGAGGAATCAAATTCTACTTCCAACAAGTGTTACAACTCAAAATTTGAGTAAACTCATAGGGAGATAAGTTGAAAATATGAGTTGAAAAATAGTTTTTTTCTTTTTTCCCTCTAAAATTTGATGATGTAATCTAATCTTATTTTATTATTTCCACTATTATTTTATAATGTCCTTAGGAGGCCCATTTTAGACCTCAAATTCCCCCTAATGAACATATTAATTCCTCCTCCCTATCCAAAAGTTTTATGTGCCCCAAGTGAAGAGCATAAATATAATCAAGCCATTGTCTCCTCAAAATTCACAAATCTATGAATCATCTATAGTTTTCCCCCCTCAAAACCAGATAGTGATAGAATTAGGGTCTGCAATATGTGCCAATTTGCAAATCCCCCCGATCTTGAAGGGAATCTAATAATTCGATAGGAAGAAGATGAGCTTGTTGACTCCCAGACCATGGATCAATCCCTAATCAAATGCAATAACATGATCCCACCCTCCACACCAGACCACTTCTAATAGTTTTGAACATGTTTAGAATAACCCTCTGGGTAGTGGATATGTTTTGATGAGGATTATCCACCAATATGAGCCAATCGTCCACCAAGAGGGGATAAATATACTTGGTAATAACCACCTTGGTCCACAAACTTAATGTCGAAAGAAGACGTCAACCCCCCTTGGTTACAAGGGCATGAGAGAAAAAAAAAATATTATTTAGTCCCCAACCTCCCATACATTTTGTCTTAGAAATTTTATCCCACCCCACCCATGGAAGAGTGGAATCCCCACCAGAGCCAAACCATAAAAACTTAAAACATATCCTCCTAACTTGTTTGAAAACCCATTTTGGGATCCAAGCCAACTATTCCCAATAAACTAGGATTTCCTCCGGGACATATTGTATAAGAACAAGATGGCCTACTAGCAATATACAACGATGAATCCATGAATTAATGTGTTTCTCCACCTACAATAGTAACCAAATCCATCCCTTCCTTCTATAAGAATTTGGTTTAAGCATAAAACCCAAGTATTCAAAACCCCCATCTATCTGTGAGCATCCCATAGGGAGGATTTCAATGATAGACTAAACAGAGATAACATCCAAATTTTCTACGAGAAGAGAAGATTTTTCATAGTTGATAAGCATTCTCGATGCTTTCCCAAAAAGGTTTAGAATATATTTTAGGACCCCACCTCACCTAGATCCCCATTGTAGAAAATAAGGATGTCATCCATAATAGGGAGATGTGAGATGGCGAGAGAACGAGAAACAAAACATCCATGAAATGAATCAGAAGATTTTTCCTTGCCCAAGAGATAGTTGAGATCCTCTATAATGGGAAGAAAAAGAAGAGGTGATAAAGGAAAACCTTGTTGAAGACCCCATTGAGCATGAAAGAAAGGAGAAGTTTCAGCATTTATAAGCACAATGAAAGAGATAGTTTGAATGTATCTCATGGTCCAATTAATGGATTCAATACAGAAACCTAGATGACGAAGTATTTGATGGAGGTATATCCATCTAACTCAATCATATGCCTCCGATAAATCCAACATTGAAAATTTCCCCTTTAAGATTCATCGTCTTTAGATTATGAAGACTCTCTTGGGCCACCCTGATGGCTTCATGAATTTGTCTACCCTCTAGAAAACCAAACTGTTCCTTTGAAATGGATGTCGAAAGTATAAGATAAATCACTTTTGAGATCCTTTTGTAAATCACATTACATAGTGATATTGCCCTGAAATTTAAAAATGAGCTGAGAGAGTTCACCTTGGGGATCAAAGCAATGAAAGTGGAATTTAAAGCTGGAAGGATATATTGTTTCATGTGATATTCCTCCACAACAACCAGAAAATATTTCCCCCATGTATGATAAATCCGTAAATAAAATTCTACACGCTAGCCATCTTGCCCAAGGCTTTTGTCTTTTTGAAAACTTTGAAGGACAACTTTAAGTTCTTTCACAGATAACTTAGCCATAATTTACTTGTTTTATTCCTAACCAAAGAAATGGGGAAAGGGAAGTGCAGTTTGAATGACCTCTACAATAGTCACCTCCTCCTGAGCACTGAATAATTTTTTAAAGTTATTTCACCCATAGAAGCCAATTCCGGGAAAGAGGAGACTACACTACCATTAGATGCCTTTAATACCCATATAATATTTTCCATTTTACAACCTTTTGCAAATGCATGAAAAAAATTGGTATTATTATCACCACATTCAAGCCCGATAGCTCGACTCTTTAATCACCACTCCGCCTCTCGTAGATTCAATATATGTTTTTTTTTTATTTTTTCTTTTCTAATTAGAAAAGGAGCTCCCTAGTCAAAACAAAAGAAAACCCTCATCTGCTGTCAAGGGAAACAATTCAATTTTCCCTTCAATTTCTTTTCTTGTTCTCTATTCTTGACAATCCTCTTTTCAGAGGCCCATTCTTTAGAGGATCGCTTGATAGGCTTAAGGTTTTTTACAAAACGTTACCCTGCAAAAAGGCCAAACATAGGGGAAAAGTGAACCGTCATTAACCATTTCAGTGAAAGACGCATCCTTCAGCAAAGAAGAATTGAATTTTAAAGGAACAACAAGTTTGTGGAAAGCTCCCTTTAATTTGAAAAAAATAGGAGAACCATCATTCCCAATCCACTGCTTGATATTTTGAAATTGACTTAGGAAATTCTCATATATAAGGAAGTGATCAAGGCATTTGACAACACGCGTCGACCCGGTCTATTTCTTTTGCCAAGAAGGCCTAATCTTTAATGGGGTTAGGTCAATCAAAGAATGAGATCACAGACTCATAGAAAAAATCAACCAGTGGGTTTGGGATTACCCTTTCCCCCCACGATTCAACAACACTCATTGATACATTAAAATCCACCCCAATAATGAGATAAGGTAGTCAGACAATAAATTTGTTGAAGAAAGCCTCCCAAAAAGGACGATGGTTTACAGAGGAACCACAAACATTTATAAAAGAAACTGAATGAGTCAGTTTTTTAGAGAATAACTCTACCCTCAGCCCCGTCGGAGTACTCCAAGAGTTAATAATATTAAAGGAATGACTATTCCAACCCACCACCAAACCACTAGAATGACCTATAGCATCAGTAAACTAGAAAATCCATCCCTACAACAATTTTCCCAAACACTAAACAATCGAAACTCTTAACCTAAGCATCTCTTGAAGAAAAATAATATCCAGAGATTCTGAATCAATAATATGTTTCAAAGCGAGTCTTTGGGGGAGGCTTGCAAACCCCCTGCAATTCAATGAGAGCAACTTCATAAGGGAACAAAAGAGGGCGGGGTGGAATTTCTCTAAGAACGCTAAAGATTGAAGCTTCTCGCCTACCAGCCATATTGATCTAGACTTATGTAGGAACGCAACATAATACATATATAAACATAAACACAGAGATGCAGCAGAAATAAAACTTCATTTAATTAATACCAAAGAACTAAAATATGCTTACATATAGAATGGAAATAAACTAGCTCAAGCGATGGTAACTTATCTCCGAGAAGATATGTGGCGGCTACATGCCTTTGAACTACATTACAATGAGGCTCGAAGGCCTATTTATTATTAAGAATCAATGGAAAAACCTAAACATCCAAAAACGTAACCCTAGGAGATGAAGCGTCAAAACTATGGGCTTTGTTGGGCTAAATCGGTACATCAACTTCCCGGGGTCATAAATTTGACATACGATCTTCAATTGTATGCACAATACCTCATTAGAAATATCTATTCGAGAACTATAACTTTTGCCTGCAAACTTTAATCAAAGACTTATGTTTGCTTGTTTTCCAAAAAAAGCATATTTTAGGGCTTGAAAACGGATCATGTGGATTGACAACTCATCCTAGTAGGAAGTTAATTTGTGCATGAGTGCAACAGTTCCATCGGGACACATCATTCGATAAGGAAGACCCTAACGATTTCTAATGGATTTAGAAAAGAAGGGTGGGGCCTTTGATTGGCCATCCAAAGCATCGGGCAAACCCCACAGGACAACTAAGCTGGCCAAGAGGAGCCCGGAGGGTTTTAAAAAGAATGCATGTAAAAGATTCAGGACTCGAGAGCTACGGGCTAAGTGTCAGATGAAGGCATATGCAATAGGCAAAGACCAAGGCTGTGTGAGTAGTTAATAAAGAAAAATAAACCCTTTAAGGCCTTAAATAGGCTAAGCGCTTGAAGGCTTGAGCCAATTGTCACAAAACCTAGTCCCATGGTAGGAAAACAAGTAAAGGTGCCATCAAAAGGAGCTAAAGGCTAAAATCGACATAATTGCCAACATTTGTAGTTAAAATTAAAAGGGGTTGAGGAGTTTACATTTGGAAGCTCTTTTAATAGAAAGCATATGGGCTTTAGCATGAACGAGTCGGCTGTTAAGACCACAAATGCATAGGTTGAGTAAATGAAGTCAATATTCACTGCAAATATTGGTTGATCAAGGAAACGAGGACCATGATTTGCAGAGAGAATTAATGGAGATTAGATCAAGCTTAGAGAAACCATGTTGGTGTACGTCTCAAGCTCTATGAGTAATAAATAAGCATGGAGAGCTTCCTTGAGTGTGTAGGTTGATGGAGATTTAATTCTCAGTATTGAGAATCACATATGTGCCCATTCTCTGAATTAATTATGCTACAACTTCAGTTGTTGAATATAAGAGTGGAGAAAATGCTTAAGAGCCCATGCTCATTGTTTAATATGGTAGCAGTAACAAGTAACCAGATGTTATAACAGTATGGAGATCCATTCACAGAGTATACTCTTGGGCAGTGTGGATGGAAAGGGGGAATGTAACATTGGTGAGTGAGATAAGTGGAAAACTCTATGTGAGTGTTGCTGAGAAGACGCAAAGTGTGTTTGTGCTACAAAGAAGAGGTTGAGAGTGCCTATGCAGAGGAAAGAGGCTGAGAGTACCTAAGTAGAAGAAGACAGTTGAGAGCAGAGAGCCCTGTGTGGGCGTATGTTGTTGCAAAGTTGAGAGAGTGCTGAGAGGGTTGTGTATGAGTGATTGTTGTTGAGAAAAACAGAAGGTTGAATGTTGAAGGTTGCAGAGGAGAATAGAGTTGATATTAGGCAAATTGGTTTCCTTCTATAGAGAACATTAGTTTCTTGTTGAGTGTAGGTTTGAGTCTGCATACAAGAAGTTGGTGCTTCCATCTTAGTGGGTGTTTGAGGAAGGCTTGGGGGTTGGTTCCTCCTGCAAGTTAGTGCTTACATAAATCTAAATAACAAAACCTTGAATTGCAATTGAACAAGTTGGGGAATGCAACATTGGTGAGTGAGATAAGTGGACAACTCTATGTGAGCGTTGTTGAGAAGAGGCAAAGTGTGTTTGTGCTACAAAGAAGAGGTTGAGAGTGCCTATGCAGAGGAAAGAGGCTGAGAGTACTTACGTAGAAGAAGATGGTTGAGAGCAGAGAGCCCTGTGTGGGCGTATGTTGTTGCAAAATTGAGAGAGTGTTGAGAGGGTTATGTATGAGTGATTGTTATTGAGCAAAACAGAAGGTTGAATGTTGAAGGCTACAGAGGAGAATAGAGTTGATATTAGACAAATTGGTTTCCTTCTACAGAGAACATTAGTTTCTTGTTGAGTGTAGGTTGGAGCCTGCATACAAGAAGTTGGTGCTTCCATCTTAGTGGGTGTTTGAGGAAGGCTTGGGGGTTGGTTCCTCCTACAAGTTGGTTCGCAGCAAGTTGGTGCTTGCAACAAATCCATGAAGTTGATGCTTCATATGGTGCTTTAGGTAAGTTGGTCAGTTGTCTACAAAATAAGATAGTTGTTGCTTCTTGCTAGTAGGTGCTAGCAAACAATCAAAGGGAGTTGGTGCTTCCTGTGAGTGGTGGCTCATAAACAAATTGATGTAATAAAATAGGTTCTCTAATTTTTACATCATAACAACAAACAAGCTTTGGTGATTCTTCTCCCAAAAGGGTTTCCACGTTAAACTTTTGTGTCCAATGTGTATGTTGCTCATGGTGCTTGTATTCATGTGATGATTTATGTTGCTGCACTTAATATATTGTTGATTGCTCACATAAATGGTTGCCATGTTTGAATGATAAAATATAAATTGGCATAAAAATTTAAAGTTATCCTTAACATTGATTCACCATGCCTCTCACTATTAACATCTTTTCCAACAATTATTTCCATGATAAGAGAAAGAACTATAGATACAATACACAAGTATATTAATGAATGGAAAATTCAAGCGCTATATCTAACTATTTTGACTAGAGAAAGAAGTATAGATACAATACACAAGTATATTAATAAATGGATAAGTCAAGAGTTATATCTAATTATTTTGGAAAGAGTAAATAATTCCTTAGGAAGTTAAATTATACATATGATGATTACACTTATAAACCTTGGCGTTGAAAATGTAAATGAAAGATAAGGTTGTTAATATTGTTTAGAATTATCAATTAGTGATACGAACCTTTTGCACACTAATCAAAACAAAAACAAAAAATATGTGTTATGTGGGGTTCTTTACACTAGTTGTAGGGTTTTCAAAGGGCAGTTGCACTTGGGTTCTCCCACGCTCATGGTAATAGGTGACACCTCGATGAACCCATTATCATTGACATGGCATGGCTTCCTTCTGATGTTGAGACAGTAAGTCAATCAATTAAATTGGAGTGGGAGGTCTAAAATCAATAATTGGGTGGTCCCATTGAAACAAAATAGAAGGATAGATGGAGAGGACCAAGAAGTTTGATACCCCTCTTTGATAGTGAGGACCTAGTGTAGCGAGGGAATGCATTTCCCTAGAGAGGTGAGAGTGTGACACTAACAACAAAAGAGAGCAAAAGAAAACACCTAAGAAGGAAAGAAAAGAGTGAAAATGGAAGTAAACAAGGGGGATGGATCATAAACTTGTGAGGGAAGTCCTAAAGCTAAAGATGTAACCTTTCTAGCATCACAGGCGGAGAGATGGAAGTAAGACTTGGTCTATATGGTTGTTTCCTTCCACACTTGAGCATCCACAATGGAGGAGTTGACCAATAGTGGGAAAGGGACTAGGGATCCACTAAGAAACACTAGCAAAGCCAACATACGAGTGTCAGTTCACCATTTTGAGAGGAGGCAATCTTGACTTTCTTCCTAGCCATTAATCATATGTAAAATTCCCTTTCTTGATATGGTCAAATTGGACAGGATCTACCCACGGTATTTACTGTGGTATTTTACCATGGTATCATTCCATTGTATTTGCCTTCGATTTCCGAGGGAAAATAATAAAATAAGGTTCCAGAGAGTTGATCAAGCCTTTAAAAGGGGGACAAAAGCTAGGCATTGGGATCATTCTGAGTTATCTATCCTATTGTGGTTCTTAAGAACTTGGCGTGGCCAGTTCCAGTTTTGATCTCGGGATGAAAACCCCGTGGTGAATTTGTTTGGTGGATCCATCCGGGGTACATAATTGAGCTTGAGTGTCTTAGATCAATGTTGTAACAAACCACTGTGAATGCCATTTATAGGAGCTCCAGCTTTATTGTATGAGTGTGTATTTTGATTTCAACTAATAATATAAATAAAAGGTTGCATTTCTAGATCCTGTATGCGTTCTTGTTCTTGATGAAAATTTGTTTTAAATCAGAGCACTAAAATGTTCTAGATCCATCAAAATTTTTAAGTTTGGAATCTTACAGTCGAATCAAAGTTATGCATCCTGCCAGCCTAAGAGTTTTATGCAAAGAACTGCAGTGGGATTTCTTCTCACCATAGCTGAAATTCTCCATTTTTTCGTAGTCGTCTATATCAACTAGTTGATCTATTCTTTTCCTGTTAATTATTTTGGAGGGTTTTCTACAACGAGTTCGAGGGTTTGCTATTTTTGCAAGATCGATCTGTTTTCAAGGGACAGTGATTTACCATTTCTCAGTCAACGAGGTGAAACTATCCAAATTTATGACGTTGTGTCTCTGTTGAGGGACCGGGGTGTTTCATATAATTACGAAGAGCACGTTGGAAATTGGTGGGCCAGAGGGCGTGTGTCCAAGGCTGAAAGGCCAATAATTTCTGCGCAGCATAAATAATGGGCTGAGGGTCATACATCTCGACATTTGTGTGGAAGTCGTCACACAGGTATTGAAGGGCCAAGAGACCAATCATCCAATCGATGGAGTTCTCATGCCAGAGACGAAGGCCAAAAGGCTATAAAATTTTTGCGCTTATATCGTGAGCATCAACCAGAGAAGATGTGGCTGCTGCTCTATTTCATTGGTCCCAGATCTGATGCAAGTGAAGGCCGAGTTGCAGATATGTAGGTTGTTGTTCTTTGTAGTCGTTCAGGAGACTTATCTGTTGTGAAAGAGAATTATTTGCAGGACCGCTACACTACCACTAGGGAACAACGACGTTGGAGCTCAACCGATCGAAAAATAACTAGCGTGTACAGTAAAATTCATCTGATGGACACATCCATCCCTGCATCACGACGTGTATATATACATATCTTCTGGATTAAATCTGTTTGAAGACGGACCCAAAAAAAATTCAAAATTCACCACTGCCCAGGATTCCCCTACTAAAAGCGTCCGACATTGCGGGATCTACAACAATATTGTCATGGTTTGTTCTTTAATTGTGCATCTGTGTAATACTAATAATCCCTTCACTCTTAATGTAGCGGAGCATTCATCAAGAGAACAAATTAACACGAGCAGATCAACAACGACGCATTCAACGTTGCATTTTCGGGAAGATGTACGTCGCGGCTTATTGAGTTCAGACTTCAAGAAGCATGCTACAAAAGGAAATACTTTCTCATATCAAGGAGATGACAGATATCATGTCTTGCGTTTCTCTTTCTAAAGGTTCTTGTGGTAGCTAGATCATAGGTCAACGCATAGGGCAGAAAGGTCGAACGACCAAGTGCACAGAGGTTGGACAAGGCTATTTGCGCAGGAACAGTGAAGGCCATGAGCCATCCGGTCAACGCACTAGTATCAAAGCCTGCATAAAATTGCTGAGGAGACATTGTTTCATTTCTGAGGGAAATCCATGGTTAGCGGCACTTATAAGGTCGACCATTTGTTGTTTGATTAATATGACCAGAAGGCTTGCATCTCTTACCGAGTAGCAGCGGAACAGGAAACTATTGCAAGGGATCATTCCTTCATTTTATATGAGCATCGATAGCACAGTGGCTTGTGAGAGCTGAAATTGAACGCAAACGGTACCGTGAGAGAGAAGAGTAGCCATACCCATTACCGTCGAGACCGAGAATGATCCCATCAACATTGTAGATTGGAGAGGGACGAGCGACCATATTGCTGACACGTGGAGGATGGACCGTTGGCCCATAGAGGCAAAAGTGGTATCAGCGTTATAAACCTTTTCAGAAGCTATTCATCCTTGAAGTCCGTGGTTGTTGGAGGTTAAAATTATTTGGAGCCTTAGATATATCTTTATCACACTGAATTTATTTCTCTTGGAAGACCGGGACACCACAGATTTGGGACAGAATTCTGCTAAGTCTTTGCAGGCCTATTCACATTATTTGAAGGGCCAGATCCTGATTGTTAATACGAAGTTTTACCTATGGGTTGCATTTGAGCAAATTTTGGGGTATTTGAATTGCTAATTATATTCAAGCAGATTAAGGAGATTGATTAGGAAGCAAAGTTTGTGAAAGTACTAGTTGTATGAGGGCAGTATCATTTCATTGATGCCAAGCCATAATGTCATCATTTTACTTTTAGAAACGCTTCAGGAATCAACATAGTAATCCTCTCGACTGCAATACTTTTGTAGATCAAAAATGCCAACAACTTAGAGATCAGAAGCAGGAGCAAAACAACAAGCCTTTCTATCGGAAGTTCCATGTTATCCTTTAGCAGTCAAATGTTATCTGGAAGGAAGATGTAAAAGGCAAGTGTCTCTTTGAACTTGGATCCAAATTACAGGGTACGAAGTCAGAAGATGTCCTCCTATGGTTGGACACATTAAAATATGGCTCTATGCCTGATGGAGCAATCAGATTGGAAAGGGTCAAGTTGGGCCTTGAGGCCATCATGCTTGCTTTGATACAACCCAGGTTTTTGGAGCATTCTTGTGAAAAGGTTAGGCTCACAGTTGCCTCATGTCTCAGCAAAATCTTATCGTTAACAACGCCTCCACTGTTTTACAATGATGACATCATGAGAAGGATTTTTTGGGTGATAGTAGAGACCCTCCAAGGATTAAAGAATATCATCCTTCTCACCTTTTTCTAGAGGTGAAAATTTTAGAATGCATGGCGAAATTCAAAGTTGGTCTACTTATGCTAAATCTAGAGTGTGATGACTTAATTCGTCAAATGCTCCAACACTTCTGCACCAACATTACAAAATCTCATCCAAACTATGTCAAAACAAACATACAAATAATCATGTCCCCGATCTTAGGAGAAATTAAGGCCATTTGCAAACAATTGAGATCCAAATTGTTGGGCATTTGGAGGAAGGAGTTAATTGTAGCATCATTTGCCTATGAACTAGCTAAGGGGTTGGTCAAACAAAACATCAAACCAATTAGAAATAATTTGACCAAGGAGGAACTTACATTGATTTGTGGAGACGGTAAGAAAGAACTAAGGAGGAAAGGCTTGTGCTCTGTATGCAAGGGAGCTTCGGCACTTAACCACTCATGCTTAGATGTCATAATAGAAACAAAGTAGGAGGAGACTCTTTCCTACCATTCCGATGAGGATTCCTCTACTATAGTTGAGCCCATTGATATTCAGGAAAACAACCATAATGGATATGAGTAGTCAAGTATAGGTGATGAGCCACAGTGTGATCTCATTCAGAGAGGAATATAAGATAAGCCAATAATAATATTAGAAGTGCATGGAGAAAAGGAGGAGGAAACTCTTCACAATGGTGATGATGTGGCAGATTTTGGTACAACTGAGTCCATTGATCTCTAGGATGACATTAATGAAGAGTATGTGCAATCAAGTGTAGACAACAATCCACCAATGCCCCCATGTTTGACAACTAGAGAGGATGAACAACATATTGTCCCCACAAGTGGAGAAGGTTAGGGAGATGACATTCAAGGAGACATAAGTGAGAAGTCGATGGTAAGCCGACATGATGAGCATGATTATGTGGCGCAATATGACAAATGTAGTATGCATGATGAGCCTTTTCCAAAGAGTCTATCAAAGGCTGAAGTTGGAGCTGTAATAGTTGGGCATCTGGTGCAGAATGATACAGAGACATTGAGCATGGCACCAAAACTTCCAGTAAAGGACATTCAGGAAAAGATCATGATTTCAAGACAGATCTTATGATGTTGAAGCAGAGAGTCTGAACAGTCTGAGACACTATCTTAAAGGAGAATAGGAAAATTAAGGAGCTCATAGAGGTATGTGTCGAGTTAGCAACCAAGTTGTCCAGTGTTGAGGAACGACTCAAGTCCCTCACAAGGCAACAAAAGGAGTATAGTTGGGAGTTCTAGAGTAGCCATCTAAAGGAGTACATAGATAAGGATTGCAACACTACCAACCCACCTTTATACATTAGGGAAAGTAGGACAAATTTCTCCAAATGTATCATGTTGAGTGACTAGATGGAGCAACATGAGTGGGGCATCGAGCAACATGATTTGTTCCATGTGCAGGTATTCATCCTTCCCATAGCATGGATTGGTCAGAGATTATGAGTTGGAACTCTATAGATGGGATGATTCCTAGGAGGATACTCTTAGCCAAGGGCATACTGTAGCTTGGGCCCTTCAGCAAGGGCAACGATGGAGGGCTTACATGGTATCATAACCCACACGTCCCAGGACTTAGATGGCATTGGGACCTAGGTGAATCCATTGAAGGCAAAATTGGTCGAAGGATTGTTTGGGATCTAAGTATCGAAGAATCCGTTCAAGATCATTTAGCATGGAGGCATGGGATAACACAATGGTTTGTAGGGGATCCTGGTATCCATGTACAAATGCTTCTGTTGTGGATAGAAATGGATTTATTGAGGGCAAACAATCTTTGGGCGAGAGTATTTGTAAAACCCCCTTTCTTGATATGGTGAAATTGGATGGGATCTGCCCACGGTATTTACTGTGGTATTTTCCCATGGTATCAACCCATGTAATTTGTCTTCGATTTTCGAGGGAAAATTTTAAAATAAAGTTCTAAAGAGTCAACCAAGCCTCTAAAAAGGGGACAAAATCCAGGCATTGGAATCATTTTTAGTTATGTATCCTATTGTGGTTCTTGAGAACTTGGTGTGGCCAGTTCCAATTTTGATCCTAGGACGAAAACCCCATTGTGAATTTGTCTGTTGGATCCATCCAGGGTCCACAATTGAGCTTCAGCGTCTTAGATCAGTGTTGTAACGAACAGTCATGCATGTAATTTGCAGGAGCTCCAATTTTATTGTATGAGCATGTATTTTGTTTTCAACTAATAATATAAATAAAAGCGCTACATTTCTAGATCCTGTTTGTGTTCTTGTTCTTAATGAAAATTTGTTTTAAATCAAAACAATAAGATGTTCGAGATCTATTGAAATTTTTATAGTTTGGAATCTTACACCATAGCACCATAATCTTGAAGTATCGTTGCCTGAAGTAGAAATCCCATAGCTGAGGAAGAGCCAATTCTCAAGAGGTAAGTCGAGTGAGAAGAACAATCTAGAGCCCCATTGTGAGCCAAGACAAATTGAAGGCTTTAAGTCTGGTCACCATTTTAAATGCTAAAGTGATCCCGGGAAGGAGAATGCCATAAATATTCTTAGGCAATGTGACTTGTGGTTTGAGTGAGCATAGCTACATAATGGTTATTTGAACGGTCGAGTATAATGGAGGTTGCATAAAGAACCGGGTTGATAAATGAGGACAAATTTCTTATATGCGAATATAACCTTGATAGATTGCATGGCTAATAAAACTCATAGAGGTGTGTTGCCATGTTCCTTAAGTGATTATGTCTCGGTGGGACAATGAGAACTTGCACCCACCCCCTCACTTAACAAACACCCCATTTAAAAAAAAAAATTATATGCTTATTAATTAAATTTAAATGTAAAGTTTTAAAATATAATAGTGTGAATATGTATTAATATTTTAATTTATAAAAAAAATATTTATTTAAACACAAACCACACATAACATTTTCTATTTAAAAAATAAATAAATTTAATTACATATTTACTAGTTAAATTGATTAAATTTTATGGTTTTTCATTTTATAAATATTATGATATCTTAAGTGGTTATTAAAATAAATATTAAACCGATATTTAAATAATTACGCTTATTTACAACTGCTATAACATCTCCCTATATTTAATAAATATTTAAATCTTTATACTCATTTACAAATAGTAAAACATCTCTTTAGTACTGAACAATAAAGTAACATCTCTTTACACCCACGTCTCTCCTTTTCCACCACCACGACCTTTGCTCTACTGGAATAACAAAATTGAATGTGTTGTGTCGATAACAGACATGTCATCCACGTCCCATAGCAATCGCGTATTTTTTACTCTATTCAGCACATAGCTACCAAATTCGGTTGTACTGGCGAGAAAAATTCGAAAATACGACAGTATAATTCAGTTCGGCTGCAAATTCGAAAATTGCAACTTGGTACGATATTTTTTTGATGATGATGATGGTTAACGTCCATCGAGACCAAACATTGGTCTATCAGACCTAAAGAAACAAACTATTTATTTTGATTTAAGATTTCATTCCTATGCTCAAAAAGCTTGGAGAGAAGCCTCCCAAGCTCACTATAATTTTGACATTGTAAAAGGCTAGGAAGGTCAGTATTGTAACAAAGATTGTGAAACTGAGATCTAATGTGGTTGTACGCGGGGCACTCTAAGAGGAAGTGGTTTTCATCCTCGATGTTCCTATTCTCACATATATGGCAGATCCTTTCCATCCATGGCGTTTTAGGAACTGCCCAACGACCTGTTTCACTATGGAGCTCATGAGAATTCGTTCTAATCTTTGCTATATTAATTTTCTTCTTTGAGCTAGTTAAAATAGAGAGATACTTTTGATCTTCTAGGGTGGTGTTGATGACCTTCTTATAATAACTTAATTTTCTCTTAGCCGCTAAATCTTTCTCACACCACATTTTTTCTTTGAACTTAGAAGTAACAGTATCTTTAATGTTATTTATGTTTTGCAAAGCATCATTCTCGTTGATCTCCCAATAGTTTAACCAGGCCCTTGTGTCTTTATGCCACCCTCGATTGAGCCTTAGGTGGTTTGGCTGGAATTTAAAGCTAGCTTAGGAAGTCTATGATCATCTATGTTATTGAGTTTGTGCTTGTACAACAGAAACCTAATCATAGCTAGGCTCTCAATAGCGGAAATACCTGCTTCTATATTGCATTTTTCCTGAAAACTTTGATTAGATTCACAATATGAGGAAGACTTATTATCTTCCATTCAATTAAAAATATGATCTTCTTCATCTATTTGTGAAGTAACAAAGATTGGTTGTATATCAATATCATCAGTTATCCATTCTTCACTTTCTACTTCTATTGTTATTTTGGTAGGAGGATATAATGTGAATTTATTTGTTGAACTTCCATTAGAAGTAAACATATAACCAAATCTACAACTTATAAAAGCATCAACTGTAGCTAACCATGGTCTTCCTAGAGTCAATCAATGTCCTCATAAATTACTCTTTGATGTTAGAACCATAAAATCAACAGGATACTCCCAAGAATCTAAGGATAGAAATATGTCTTCTAATACACCATAAGGTTTAATAATAGATTTGTCTACTAATTGAAACAATGTAGGTCTATATTAAATATTATGAAGTTTCAATTGATTCATAGTTTGTCTACTCATGTTTTTTATAGTTACTCCTAAGTCAATCAATGTATTTGGAATTTCAATACCATTGATATGTGTTTTCACAATGGAACTTCCTGGATCAAGATATTTCTGAATTGTTGTTTTTCCCATCATGATATCTACAATTTTTCCAACTAACTGAATTATCTTGACTTCTTTTCTCTTCCTTCCCGGTCTTTTAATACTCAACTCCCTCATTGTCCTTGCAAATATTGGTATTTCTTTAATGGCTTGTAGAAAAGGAATTAAAAAAAAAACATTATTCAGTTCATCTATCATATCATAATCAGGCAATAAAATTTGTTCTTCTACTCTATCAATTTCTAATCTCTCAGGAAAAGCTGGTGTTTGGATAGATACTGAAGGTTATTCTATGATAGGAGTTGAGTTTATTGGAATATCATCAAAAGGTACAGGGGTGGTTCGTTTTTGAGATTTTTCTTCTTGACTAAGATACTCCTCTTTTTCATAGAGATTATCCTTCTTAGATTCTTGAATAACAACTGATGGGGACTTTTTTTCCAATACTCTACTAGATATAAGTTAGATAGTTTTTAGATCTAATGGATTTATCATGTAGGTTTTAAAATTATGTCCTCACATATTGTAAATAGGTTGTGAATTTTTATTATTATTTGGATTTCGAAGTAGTTGAGTAGGCAATTGATTTGGTCTTTGTGGCAATGGTAATGAAAGTTGTGGATTTGGATTCTGAGGTTAAGTTGGTTGAAGATGTTGAGGAAAATATTGTGCTAGAAAAACAAGATAAGGTTGTTGATATTAAGGACATTGAGGATATCTTCCATAAGGATTTTCTAATCCTTATGCCCAAGGTTGAGGCCAAGATTGCCAAGACATGGGTGTAGTCCAATTTTTTTTGTGATGGTCCTGCAAATGATTGAGTGTTAAATCCCTGAGTCATATTTTGTTGTGAATTTTTCCATGGTCTCTTAGCAATAAAGTAGAGCAAGTCTATTTTATTTGGTATTATTTCCTCTTGATAAACATCTTTAAGACCTAGTATTGAAGGGAATTCTTTTGTATCATGATTTTCTGCACATATAACACAAGTTTCTACGCTTTTTAGGTCAAGAGGGAATTCTTTCAGAGCGTGTTTCTTTCTACATTTGGGACAAAAGATTGACAATGAAGCATTTTCAACATTTTCCTTGTTTTTCACTTTAAGGGTATCTATTTGTTCACTAAGACTTCCAAAATGTCTATTTTAAAATTGTCAAGAAAATTGCCTAATTCAGCCCTCCTTGTAGTCCCAACTACAGATTTATTAATCATAGCCATGAGAGGATCTCTTGGATTTTTTCCCATTTGTTTCCTTACCTCTTGAAATGTGTATGTATAATTCACAAATTTCTCCAAATGATAACTGAGAAATATCTAGCGTACCCATCAAATTGAGAAGGTCAATCCACTCAACTCTGATGGATTTCAATAAGAGAGCTTTCAAAGTTTCTTCATCTAGTTTATGCATCATTTTAAATAATTCATTGTTAAGATTATGAGGCATACAATAATCCTTATATTTGTCTAAGAATGTATTTTTTTTTCCTTTCCATGTTCCTATAGAATGTGCTCCTAAGCCATGAACCATTTTAGTGCTACATCCTTAAGAGTTGCTGGAAACAATTTCAACTTTTTAGGGTCAAGCAAATAATCATAAGATCTACACAAGACGTAAAACTTAAAGAGAAATGTTTCAGGATCCCCACTTCTTAATCCATGAAATTTTGGAAGGATGGAAGGTGAGATGTTTTTTTATTGTAGTTGTTGTATCTTCATCGAGAATAGGAAATCCAAAGAGTTCTGGATCTCCTCTACTTCCTCCTCTCCCTCTTCCTCCACCTCTATTTCCTCCTCTTCCTCCAATTCTAGGTTGTTCACCATTAATATTATGTACCTCTCTTTCCCCTTCTCAATCCATTGTAGATTCCTTAGAACTAATATATGGTTCCAAAATTAGGTTTTCTAGTTCTTCTTCTAGCTCTTCTAGTTCTAGTTCTTCTATCGATGGTAAGTTAAAATAATTTTCTTCCTCTTCTTCTTCACTAGGGATCTCTGGCCTTTGTCTTAGAAGTATTTCTCCAGTTGAAGATAGGAAAACTTCTCCTTCTATTGTGAATGTAGGATCTTCTTCTTTTATTACTACTTCGGTTGATGAGGTTGGTGAATCTCTAGGTTAGATTTTAGATCTAAGTACCTCAGGAAGTTTATGTTTGCCATCAAATGATGGAATATGAGTTTGAGTGGGTGGCGTGGCACTACAAGGTCGTGGTGGGCTGAGTGATGTTGTTTGGATTAAACTTTCACCTCTACCTACAAATATACCTCTATATTTTTTTCCATATGCATATCAATTTTTTATTTTTATTTTTAATAAAAAGAAAAGACTCCTTTCAGGGAGTAGCCTATAAAAGAACAAGTTGAAGCCTATAAGTGGAAGTAGCATCTTCCAAGTAGGTAGTATCTTGAAAAAGTAAATTGAGGTAGAAGCCTATTATAGGTAGAAGCTTACACAAAATAATGTAAGCTAGAGTACGATATTCCAAACAAGTTGTCGATTGTGAAATAGTATAGAGGTTGGAGCCTACAAAGACTATTGTAATAAAGAAAATAGGAGCTTTCCTTTGCATAAAAACAACAACAAATTTGTATTTCTCTCCCTTTCTGGGTTTCCACTTAAATATGGTGTCCACATGTGATTGATTTCATGTGTCCCTTATGTTGTTATTTTCTTTTTTTACTTGTTAAATTTGCTATTTATATGAAGTATTTTTGCTCATATAACAAGTCAGATAAATATTGAAAAGAAGGTAAACAAAAATTTTCATGTTTATGAATGCACTATACTCATTCAATCCCTCTCTCTGTCTAGTCAAGTTTCCAACAATTGGTATTAGAGTTGGTTCCTTCTGTATCAAATCAATAACTGGAGGGTAGATCTGGTTGAATAATGGATTATCAAATTATACTTGTGCGCAAAACTTCAAACTTTTAGGAGTAGGGAGAAAAGGTAAAATATGAACTGATAAGTTACAAACCTAATTTTTGAAATCTAGTATGTGATGGATATAATAAATATTCTCCCCTAAATGCAAGAAAAATAATGGAATGTTGAGTCTAGATGTGAAATTTACAACAATCTTCACAATATAGATCTTGAAATGGTAATATATCTAAATTTTTCAAAATAAATTTGAAATAGGTTGCAGGTGTTAACAATGCTAGAAATTTTCCAACCAATGGGGTCTCCCTAGTATGAGGTCCCAATTATACCTCATATAATCTGGATTAGGAGATCCAACTGGTAAATAAATTTGGTTGCCATTATTCTTAGGAATTTGACTTGGCTGCAAATTAGTTCACTTGACTTGGCTGATAATTAGTTCTCTTTATAACCTTTCCTTGATAAATTCCATTAATCATCACCATTCCAAGTTGAGATGATAACATCTACAGATGAATCCATTCATTATGGACCAACATTAGACTGAAATCCATCTACTCTACCTTTTCTTTCTCATGGAGAAAAGAAACAATTTTGAGAGAAACACAAGAAATAAGCTAAGAATTACATATTTTAGGACTATCGGAACCTACGGATGACTACAATATCCTATGGAACTATGAATTTCATAATTAGGGAAGGCTTATCAATGTTCTGTGTAGTGGGTAACTCAAGAAGACAAGGTGACTAGCTTATTGACTAAGGATACATAGTCTTCAGTGCTCCAGGAAGAGGAGGTAGAGATTACATAGTTGAGAATAAAAGATATTGAGGCATGATTAACTATCCATTAGTACTGCGCAATGTGTAGTAGGACACAAGATAGGACAAGGTACTATGCAGTGATGTGTTTTAGTCAATAAGAAGGACAGGACTAGCCATTGTAACTGGGCAATGCATAGTGATTGAGGTGCAAATTCCAAGGATTGCATAGTGAATGATCTTAATGACCTAGAGGTAACCTACTATTCATTAGAACTATGCAATGTATAGTAAGAGGCCTACTAGATGAAGGATTATGCAGTTGAGAAAGTTAAGGATATAAGGAGGCAGGTTAAAGCACTATAATTGCGCAATGTAGAGTAACTAAAGAGAATTCTTAAGGAATTGTGTATTTGGGCATGAAAATGACACAAGGATGGCCTTCAAATACACAATTTTTAATCAAGGGAAGGAGGGACCATGAACTACACAGTTGGTAAGGATAAGGAGCTAGATTGATGGTCTAGACTCCAAGGTTGCTCATTGTAATTGGAGGAGGTTGCCCTTAAGATAAGAAAAGTGAATGGGTCCAATAGGTAAGAGGTTCATCACTGGGACTTAGGAGTGTGCATAGTACTCATCAATTTCCTAGAAGATTAAGTATTCCTATGAGTTTTAAAAGATGTGAGGATAGGGATGAACTCTAAAATTGGTTAAGTATTGGATCAATGGAACAAGGGAGAAAACATGACGCAAAAAAGTTCCAAAACTTAATCACACACATGTATAACATAAAAAAAATCCAATAGAATTCAATCTACTCAAAATACACATGCATACCTTGAAACGACAAAGAAGTGACACTTATTTCTAAGTGTGATAGGTTAAATGTAGTTTTGCAACACTTACAATGCATGTTGTGACACAAGTGTCGATTGCATCCAAAAAGTGCACTAAGTTGTGGGAGAGTGTCTAGCACATATTCTTATTATTATAAGAACAACTAATGAAGAATAATGCACTAGAGATGCCTCTAGTGGTGCACTAAAATGAAACACATGGAGGAGTGAAAACAATCAAAACCGACACTTGCAACAATAAAAAAGGTGAAAACAATACATGAAAAAGCTAAAAGAAGTAAAATCGACACATTCTAAACTCAAAATAAAGAAAAAGAGACACTTCTAAAAGCAAAAGCAAGAAAAAATAAGAGTCGTGAAAGTGAAAGTGACACTTGTGAAAGAAAAAGCTGTGCAAAAGCGATAGTTAAGAAGGCTCACTGGAATGATGATACAATTTCTAGTAAGAGTGAGAAAATTTGTCTAATAATGTTGTGTAGTGACTTTTGACATGAATTGTGCAATGCATTGTCCCTATCAATTGTGCAATAGCTATCGGTATGGGTTGCACAAAGTCTATGACTTGCACAATGTCTATTACCAAGGACTGTGCAATCATTGTTACTAGTGATTGTGCATGCTCTATTTCTAGAGGTTTTGCATGCATTATTATCAAGGAATGCACAATGCTTGTATACAAAGGTAAACATTGACTACTAAGCTTGCAAGAAATAGGTGCACTTGCAAATGCATTGAAATCCATGCGTGTGTAAGAAAGTGGTTTCAATAGTCAAAAATATTGGGAGAAGGCTTAAATACTCAGAAAAACATCAACCAATGATGAAGTGATTATGATGAACATGAAATGAAAGATTGAAAGATCACATAGAGGCTCTAAAATTCAAGTGGAGAAAAATTTATGGAGTGTGTATGTCATAGGGACAACACTTGGTGACACACTAGAAGAACTCCAACTTCTTTGTTTAGGTCTACCTTTGACCAAAATGTATTAGTCTTTTAGGAAGTATTGATTCACCATTTATATCACCCCAACTATGCCACATGTCTCGGTTAAATATATAGGCTCTCTTTTTCCTTTCGTGGCTTCAAACAAATTTACAAGAATAGGCATGCCTCAATTATTTCAATAGGGGAGAAGGATAATAAATATACTAAGCTTTTGATGTTCATAGTTAAGTAATGATCTAGGAAATTTTCATGAATGCTTTCAAAGAAAATAATCCAATATATAGAGCCTTTTACTAGCACTTATATTTGCATGTGAAACATGAGCAATGCATATTCTAAACAATACTTCAACAGATCATCAACCATAATGAAGAAGCAAATCACCATGAAATAAATCATAAGACATGATATGATGATGGATTTCATCCAATGTGGACTACGTTTTCGAGCCCTGGGTCAAGAGTGGGTAGGTTGCTTCATTAGTCTATGCAAGAAGATGAGTACATGCTGAAATCTATCTATCAATGCAAGGATGAATCCCTTATCTAGAGTGGCATGTCTATCCCAAGATACGTTTTCTTACAAAGAACTCTCACTCATAAGACATTCTGCTTCAATATGACAAAGGAATGATCCCTCACAAAGTGGCATAGAAGGATTCACACATAACAGACATAAAATGAACTTCTTGAATCTACTGATTATATCTAAGGCATACTCATCATCACGTACAGCTTGAAATTATGAGTCTAACAACTGTAAACACGACTTCTTTCTAGAAAAACAAGAAAAGTGACCAAAAGCATCAGTATCCATGCTATTCTAATGATGGCCTGAAAATGAGCTGCTCAAATGAAGAAATGCGTTGAACCATCGTGTTCCTTGCAAAAAATCATGAAATTTGAGAGAAAATTTGACCCTATTTTGAAACTGTCAAATCTGGGCCTCCAAGGATTCTAAAAGTTTCCTTGTGGATTCTTGCGTCAACATTCCACCTTCATGGTTCCACTTCTCAATGTGCTGCCTCTCAAACTCTTGTTGAAATTTCAGTTCATATGAGATTAGGCTGTTGTTCCTTATTTTTATATGCCTTGAATTACAACACTTGGGTATCATATAGACTTTACTAGGCATCCTCATGAAAGACATTTCAAGATTTTACAACACTTCTGAGAGGACTTGTATGACACATATTCATGAAGTGCGTTGTATAAAAAAAATTATAGTTATTTTATGGAATAGGTTTTTGAACTATTATCAGTGTTATGAGTCGTCACCGGATGTATCTTCAAGCTTACAATTGCTCCATGGTGTATCAAAAATCCTGCATCTGGAATATTTGGGTTACAACTAGCCTTTTTCATTTTTCCATATGTATTGTCCTCTTTTCACAATTTCAATTCTAAATAGATACATTTATTTTATTGGAAAATTCTAAAATAGTTAGATACATTTATTTTATTGGAAAATTCTAAAATAGTTAGATCAACTATAGAGATAAATTGGAAATTAGATTTATCGAGCAAACTCTTTAGTTGTAAAAATTTAAGATTGATTGTATAATTAATAAAATTTTGCAAATTCCTCTAATCAATATTGGAAGAATAAACATGGTTAGGCTATCATATTAATGGATGCCAATACTAAGTGGGAAAGTTGAATAGAAATATATAATTTATTTGAATGATGGTAAAAATTCATAGAAGCGAGTGACATATTTATAACTTTTATGTGGGGATAGTAATTTGGATCCAAGTAGGCTTCCATTGCTTCCTTGCTTTGCAGTCAAATTTCTTGGATTTAATTAGCTTAATGACATTTTCTGCAGATCAATTTGTGTGAATGAAATGGCATCTTGCATGTTTCAGTTGCATTGATTTTTGAAATGATATCAATGTAAATTTAGGGTTATGATGAATTTAAATACAAATAAAACCTTACAAGTATGATCTACATTTTTGCTTGACTATGGAGTTTGAAGTATTAATTTTTTTATTTATTTTTGTGTTTAGGTTCCAGATACCCTTACTAGGGTTTTGTCAAAGCCTTTGATGTCAAAATTTCCATTATATTTCATATAGGTCTTTGTTGGAATCTCATGAATTGATTTCCTTCACAAAGACATAGCCATCTAACATTGAGAAAGAGTCTTTATAACAGTGGTCCATTGAGCTATCTAAAATGGTGGCTCATTTAATGGAAATCCTCTAGTTTCATCAAGGGGATCTTATATTTTCAAGGTATGCTATTTTACAATGTTTTCTCGGTAGATCATGAAACTTAATAAACTATGTTTCTTGAGTGTATTCCAAAATGAATCTATCACCTTTGTTTGCCACACCTAGACAACAATTGTGCAAGATAATTTTGGATATGTTACGTGGTTGACATTATCTTCTTCAAGCTTGGTTTTACTGTAACAAACTTTCAATCCTCATTTGTAGGTTTAGTTTCCTAGTTTTCATATATAGTTATTTTCTTCAATTTTTGTCTTTGACTGCTGGGTAGGGTGTAGTCATGGTATTTACAATCAACTTCCTTTATAATCCTTTTGTTTCTTTCTTATACATTTGAATGAAACGTATAATAAATTTACAACAGAGAGTCTTACCTATATCATTCCCTTAATCTTGGAATACATAGTGTTTTCTCCTGAGCACAATGAATATATTTTACCCTTTTTATGAATGTTTTATCTCTTTATAAAAATAGCTTCAAGATAAAAATATAAGATTTTATTTCAAAGGCTAGCAAGATTTAGATATTTGAGTTTCCAATGCAAGCCAAAATGGTTCTGTATGTTAAATAGAGTAGTTGTTATCCACCACAAAAGGTTAACTTTTCCATTAAACATAAGAATAACCTTTCTATTGGGATTATTGATTTTTTATAGTACTTTCACTAAATGGGTCACCTTCTAGCTTCATTGTGGGAGTTGAAAATTTAAAGAAAATTTCATTGAAGCAACTAATGTCAATAATTTTTATCTATAGTGGTAGAGGGATTATTACGTACCCTTCCCTTTTCTAAGTCATGCCACATGTTCTTGGTAGCTCATCTAGATCATGTTGTGGTACTGGGATACCTAGCGCTTGCTTAGATACTATAACCCTAGAAATTATAATTTATTAGCAGTTTTGTAAGACTTTAGACTCAGAAAAAAACACACTTTGAGGGGGAAATAGTAGGACGATGGATAAAATTAGATATGAAAGAGAATAAAAAAGAAGAGATATGCATTCATAATGAATAATTCCATGCAACTAATTTATTTTTTGGTGAAACTTTTACAATTGTTGCAGTTGCAACTGCAATTGCTACATCTTGTGGTAGTGGTGAGAGTAGTCAATCAAAGACAAATATTCTAGTTCCATCCACAACCGCACTCGCAGCAGAACAATGTGTTGATATTAGATGGCATGTGGGATAAATCAAGGAACAAATGGTATCTATGGTAAGCTATGTTGTCAATATCCAAAATCCTAGAGATATTATGACCCTAACTGTCAGGGTAACTGCACGTACTTAATTTTTCCTGAAGAACAAACCTTTCAAGCAACTCATCTCCATTTCAAAAAACTAAATATAGTAGCTTTCCTACTTAAAATGCAGTTGTTTATTGCATTTATCATTGGTCCCACTATTTCTTTCAAGTTTACATTTGCATGATGAAATTAGAGTCTATTATTTGAGCCAAAAGTTGACTTCCATAACATCCTGTTTGATATTGCACATAATATTCTTACAATTTTGTCAATTGTAGTGCCAAATTATTTCATTAAATTTTATCTTCCTCTATGCAATCAATGTTTAATCAATTTCTACATTTTTATTTCATTTCAACCTCTTTTTTTCAAAGTTCATTAATTCCAAATCCAAAACCTTGAAACTATTTGTTTTCTTGTCTCAGATTTCCATGTCTTTTCCAGTGAAAATTTGAGGGGTATTCTTTATTTTTTCTTTGGAGACCATCAATAAATTGAGATGGTATCCAATTATTTCTAACCTCAAGATGATCTTCCCAAATATCTTCTAAAATATTATATTCCTTTGGTGTTTCTTCACACCTCTACGAGAAATTGCTAGTATTTCATTTTAACAATCGTTCTACAAATGAACCCCCCTTACCTTTGATGCTCCTTAGTTAAGTTTGTTGGAGTGAGCTAAAGTAAAACTTCTTTAAGTGGTTTTTCTCAATGATATTCATGGCGAATCATAGAAGAACCAGATATTAATTCAGCTATAGAATGTTTAGGATGGAATCATGAGAAAATGATGGTATAAGTGATGTAATTATGCATAGATCTTCCTATAAGAAGGTGTTTAACAAAATTTTACTAGTGCATTGTGCTTATTACACCATTCCAGTAATTCTTACACCACAAAGCCCAACAAATGGGACATTGCTTCCAAGCAATATGGAAAAATAAATGGTATAAATACCTCAAAAACATAAGCTACAAACATCATATGTTGATTATTCCAATTCTTTGGAGATCATTACATGTCGTGTTGTCCCTTGAAATAAATTGTAGTATTGACAAAAATGCAAGGATTCAAAAGAATGTTAATTTAAAACACTAATCCAAACTTAATATATCTATGGGGGCTTCACTCAATGAATCTCTAACATATCTCGTGTGTTTGTGGCATACTAAAAAATAACTTGAATTTGACTACATATTGGGAAATGCCTCTAAAAATCATATTATTTAACCCCCTACCAATACGAACCCAATGCACCTTCCCAATTTAAGAAACGCCTACTCTCACTAGATATTGTAAATGTCCATTTTTCGTTAACCATTTTTAAACCCCTTTATATTTTTTCATTAATTTAGAGCTCCATTTTTTATATCTACCAATATAAAAACCCTTTACACCTTTGTTATATGCTCAATATATTATGCCTTTTTTCCCTCAACATATATAACATTCCCTGGTAACCTCACATGAAAATGCATGGAGTTATATTTTCATTTCAACATTTACCAATGTGTAACTTTTTAAATTACTTTCTATATTCCCTTAATGAACATTAGAATAGCCATTATCATTACATAGAGAAATATTTAGTAAAATTAGAGTGAGTTATACAACCATTAACTTCCATTGTTGTAGCATATTAACTTAAATTTACTACTGTACCTATGCATCGATTCTATGATTATTTTAACTCAATTATTAAATCACATACTTGGTAATATAAACATCACATCCCAAAATTAATTAACATCATGAAAATGACACAATTAACAATCACATCATTAGACACCGATATACCTTGGAAACCCCGTAGGGTGAAAACCAACAAATGTTTAATTTTATTATTAAACGCTGATGAGCATGTTCACCCCTCATCCAATGGTTATAAGGGAGTCCATCCCTTAACCATTGTAGTAAAATATTACATAGAAAAATCATCTTAAGTGTAAAATAACTAACTATAAACTATTACATTAATCATGACATCATTTACCTAAAAATCCTCAATCTTTATGTCTTTTTCATATGACTACTTCCATAAGTGGATCCTCCTGTAGTTGGAATTCCTCAATCTGTATGAACCAACAAATCTTTATCTTCCACAATGTTAAACATGAAATATCCTTTGCATAACTCACCATCATTTCCTATCATTTCTACCGTCAACACACTTGATATGATGATTAGATAAAATATCAATAAATCAATAATCAATATTTATTAGCGACACTTCAACATCCATTTGTGTGCATGCATAAAATAGAAACAAAATGTTATGAAATTCCTTCTTTAGCATTATTGCACATACGTTAGTAAGAAGAAAATCACTATCAAGTGTCATCTTTCCGACAGAATGCTAACAAAATATTGCACACACTTTCATATTCTTTCCAAAGGAAATCTAATGTACTAGATATTGTTCTTGTGCATGTAAATGCATAACAAGCTTTGAAGAGAACTAGCCCAACAAATAATTTTCTTAGCTCCTACTAATATGTTTTCTTTTCCAAAGGGTTTAATGCAGTATATTTTATACTTAGGCATGTGAATGCATGGTCTTTTCCAAACACATCTTTTCCATGGGAGAGCTATTCACAATGGCTATTATCTATAAAAATGCAAGCTCTATTTCAAATAATGTTAACATAATAGTTATAATTTCTTCCATGCAACTAGTTGTCCTCTCCAATAGCAAATAATATGATAGCTTGTTCTTCTTGGATGCGAAACATATATTTCTTTCCAAAGGAAACTAACTAAATCTGGCATGGAAAAATAAACACATTTATTTTCAAAGGGACCAGATGCATAACATTTATTATTTAATGAATGCAAAGAGACATTTTCCTCTTACCAAAATATCTAGTTCAATAACTATACATAATCTTCTTCCAAAAGAAAGCTAATACGATAGCTCATCTTTTTAGGGGTGCAATTACATATTATTTTTCCTAAAAAAAGGCCAACACAATCAATATTATGTAATTGCACCTTAATTTCCTCCATAAATCAAATACAAAAACTATACTTTTCCATGCATGCAAGTGTATATGCTTCTCTAAAGAATTTTCCAAAGGAATATTAACACAATAAAGCATGTGATTACCATTTTTCCTCTCCAATAATCTAATTTAATAATGCATACAAGGATGTGCGTTTCTCTTCTCTTCTTTTAACAAATATTTCCTTGAATACAAATATACATATATTAATTTTCCAAGAAATCTAACACACTAATTATTCTTTTTTCAAAATTTAGCTAACACACTATCTATTATGAATGCAATACAACATCTTTTCCTATCATTTCACACATTAGAAAAATTTGTAATATTTCCTTAAGAAATAGCATGAGTAACAAATTAATCTCAAATAACACAACCAATTGCCTTTTATGCAAAGGTTTTATGAGAACACTTTATGAGAAAAGTTACTTATCTCTTTATGCATGACTCAAGCTTCCAACGCATGTAAAATCACTTATTCATTTCCAGTAGATCAAACATGCTAGATATTATTCTTATCCACATAACCACATATTCTATTAGGAGTCCAATATTTCTCTTTAAAACTTTAATGAATATGCATCATGAGAACATCTTTAGAAATATTTTAAATGAGATAACTTGATTCCTTTCCAAGAATTATCAACATAATCTTTCTATTTTTGTATGCGAATAACTTATTTCTTTTCAAGAAACATGAACATAATTGTTCTATGCATGCAAAATAACTTATTTCTTTTCAAGAAATATCAAACTTGATAGTTATTTGTTTGCGCATGAAATTGATTTATTTCTTTTTAAGAAAAATAACGCAATAATTATCCCTATATGTACATAAAAAACTATTCTTATCACGTTGGCATATCAAATAGCAACACTTCGTTTTTCTATGCTTTTCCTATTTTAGTGATCAACTTTGCGCACGATTTTTGAACATCTAAAAACTAAATTTTTAAAAGCAAAAGAGGTTTTTGTGTGGAATGGGTTCATTAGAAAAAACGCATCCTCAGTTTTACACAAGTGTCATGGTTTGGAATATTCGAATGGACCTTTACAGCTCATGTTTCCATATTTAGATAGTAAATAATTTATCATTTTAGTCATTAACTTTGGACACAGTTTTTGAGAGGTTGAAAACGTGTTTTTCAAATATGAAAGTCATTTTTGGTGAGAATGGGATCATGTACAAAAACCCTTTTCAAGATTTACACATCTATCACAATTTGGGAGATACAAAGAAATATTTAGACCCTAATTTTCAATAAGCCTTGCAATTTACACAGTTTTAAGCATGAAAATATTTTAAAATCAATGCACATAAAATACTTTAAGAATTCAATGAAAAAAACACTTATTCCTCTATGCACGAAATTCCATGGAGATTTTCCCAAGAAAATATTCTCAACTCTTTATCATATGACAATTTTCTAGCAAATAAATTTGATTCTCATTTCTTCACACACCATATCCAAACACAATAATTTTTTAAGAGCATAGTCACTTATCTTTTAATGCATGCTTGGAATCGGTTAACCAAATTATACTTTTGACACAGTATTCTATATCAAATCGATAATGTTTTCCACCCTACTATAGCCAACAGCGACCAAGTAAGAGATGAAGTGATTTTGCATTGAATTGCCCACTGAACGAAATTTCACTTAGCCAATTTTTTACATATACTTATTCAAAAACACTCCTTCACTTGGTTCTACATGTATTTTGTCATTGTTTATCATATTTTCCCATAGGCATACAATAAGTAGAATTAAGAAAATATAGTAGTTTTTTCTAAATCCTAAAAGCATTCCATAAATCACTCCATAAATTACTCCATAAATTATAATTTTCTAAATTCTAATATCACTCAATAAATCATCCATAAATCTCTCATACATTTTTTTAAGATATATTTTATTTTCCTTATGGACAACATATCATTTATCCACAAATTTTCTAAAATTATGACTCATTAGTTATAAAACTCGTAGAACATACCAACTTGGAAAATATAATTTGTTTGCATAGAAGAATATAAATTCTTCTAAACAAAAAAAATTAAGAAATAATTCTTGTAATATTGTTGTAATTAAGAATTAGAAGAATATTATTCATGTAATATCAAT
>APFE030376473.1:99962-111166 GCA_000404065.3 Pinus taeda | reverse complement strand
TTCTAATTTAAAGAAAGATAGAGACGAATTGCAGCAGGTGGTTTTCACCCACATTGGGTTTCCACCTTATATCTGGTGTTCTTGTGTGTGATTGTCTTTCTGCTCTATTTTACTGTCTCTGGTTACTGGATATTTGATGCTGCATCTCAGATTAACAAACATCATCTGAAAGTTTAAGTAAATTAAAAGTTTGCTCTGTGTACGCAAGTTTAATTCTGAATAGTTGCGTATATACGCGGATTGAATTAACTGAAGTAGCGTATACATTTTGGTTTTTGAAAAGGATTATTTGACTTGATAATACTGATTCACCCCCCCCCCTCTCAGTATTATTTCCAACAGTGTGGAAAGCTAATGATAGACTCAGGTAAGATGAAGAACTTGACTAGTTACTCCTTCACAAATCTTTAATTATGAAGTTTACATCTTGGAATATAAGAGGTCTAGGTAGTAAAAGAAAGCAAAGAATGCTTAGTTTTAGAATGAAACAAGATATGCTGGATATGATCTTCATTCAGGAAACGAAGTGATCCATCCAGAAATTTAAATCTATCCATAGCAAATGGCTTCATAGATTTGAGTTTTTCGAAGTTAAAGCAGATAACACAGTGGGGGGCATTCTTACTCTCTGAACCCCCAAAAAGTAAGAGTATTAGATGCAAAGGCATCCAAAAACTACTTATCAGTAGTCATTCAACTAGTAGGGGTTTCTTAAACCTTCCTAGTCACTAATGTTTATGGTCCTCAAAGAATAGAGGATAAGCTTAGATTGCTAGAATCCCTCACTGATCTCAGGGATAGGCAAAATGGTATCCCTTGGATCTCGGAGGGGATTTTAATATGATCAAATCTCTTCCAGAAAAGAAAGGAGGAACCAGAGTGCTAAACAAAGACTCATTGGCATTTCAATCGTTCATATAGAACTTGAAATTGGTTGACTCAGACTCAGATAATGGACTCTTTACTTGGAAAAACAAGAGAGGATGGGAAGATCAAGTGACCTCCAGGTTAGACAGGTTCATGATATCAGAGGAAATTATGCTTATAAATAATGAAATTATAGCAAAAATTCATCCCTTTGGAGGCTCAGATCACTGGCCGATTCAATTGGAAATTAAGGGTTTGGATGCTCCAAGGAATAGACCCTTTAGATTCGAAAACATCTAGGTCTCACACCCAGATTTCTTGAGTAATATCAAAAAATGGTGGATTGAGGACTTGTAGATCCAAGGATCTAAAATGTTTCTCCTGCATAACATACTAAAGAATATTAAGTTTAGACTCAAACAATGGAATAAGAAGGATTTTGGTAACATTTTTGTGAATAAAAAATCAGTGGAAAATAAGATTCAGGAACTCAACCAGGAGTTGATCCAAGAAGGCTTTAACTATGAAAAAAATGAACAGTCTCACATACTTCACCATGAATGTGAAAACTTATGTAAACAAGAGGAAATATTCTAGAGACAAAAATCCAGAGTGCAATGGCTCAAAGAAGGAGAGTGCAATACACGATTTTTTCATAGATCCACCATGGCCAATAGAGCATTCAATAGGATCTTGGCAATAAAGGATAAGAAGGGAGAGGCTCAGAACACACATAAGGATATTGAAAGGGTGCATGTTCAACATTTTCGAGACATTTCACGAGAAAACAATCCAGACAGGAAAGAATCAATAAAGGAAATCACAAGATATATCCCTAAGCTGGTGTCTAGAGAGGACAATATTAACGTAAACAGACCTATAACTGAAGAGGAAGTTAGCGAAGTTCTCAAAGAAATGCAGAATGGCAAAGCACCAGGCCTAAATGGTTTTAATGTGGATTTCTCCAAAGCTTGTTGGGATATAGTTAAACTGGATATTTTAAATGTTGTTAAGGATTCAAGGGGTAGTAAAACTATCCTAAAAGCCCTTAATACCTCCTTCATCTCCCTGATTCCCAAACAGGACTCGGCTCAAAAAGCAGATAAGTATAGACCCATAGCTTTATGCAATGTAATATACAAGATAATATCCAATGTAGTGGCTAACAGATTCAAACCTCTCCTCCCTACATTAGTATCAGAGGAGCAATCTGGTTATGTGGAGGGCAAGAAAATTTTGAACAACATTATTCAAGCCCAGGAGGTGGTTCACTTTCTCACAAGTAAAAAGCAGGCTAGGATGATCATGCAACTAGATATCACCAAGGCTTATGATATGATCAATTGGGTATATATCAAAAAGATACTCAAAGCCTTTGGGTTTGATCACAATTGGGTCAGATGGGTAATGGCTTTGGTAACTACATCCAGCTTTTCAATTTTGATTACCAACTCTCCCCTGAATATCTTCACTCCTTCGAGAGGCCTCAGACAGGGAGACCTGCTCTCGCCCTTTCTCTTCATCCTTATGATGGAAGGACTTCGCAAGGCTATCAAGCAGGCCAAAGACATGGGAAAAATTAAGGGTCTTCAAGTAACTGAGAATGGATAGACACTTACTCACCAACAATTTGTAGATGACACCATGTCGCAAGGAATTCCCACAGTCAAAGAAGCTGTTGCCTACTATCAAATCCTCAATGTTTTTACAAGGGCAATAGTTATGGAAGTTAATCTTTCAAAATTAAAATTTTTCTTCTTTAATACTAACATTGCTATTCAAAGAAATATCTCAAGGATCCTTGGCTTCCAAAGGGACTCCCTCCGCTCAAAATATCTGGGAGTGCCTCTCTCAGATAGACCAATGCTTAAAAGTATTTTGGAACCTATGCTAAATAAGTTACAAGATAAAGTTAAAAAATGGACCTTCAGAGCCTTAAACTTGGCTAGCAGGCTTGTTTTGACAAAGGAAGTTCTACAATCCATCCCGGTTTTCATCTTATTAGCCCTTCCAGCTCCCAAAGGAGTCTTAGAGCAGATCAGAAATATTCAAAAGAGATTTCCTATGGGGTAAGGAGGAAACAAGGATGAAATGGGCCCTGGTTTCTTGGGAAAAAATCTGCAAGCCCAAAAGTCATGGGGATCTAAGCTTAGATGATCAGGAGATTCTTAGTAAAGTGTTAGGAGCCAAGCTTTGGTGGTGTTGGGTGCAAGAACCAAAAGCCCATTGGGCAAGGATCTGGAAAGAAAAATATGCGAACTCTTGGCACACAAATGATCTCATAAGAATGTCTAGAAACATAAGAGGCTCACACATCTAGAACACGGCTTGGGAGAATAGAAGCATAGTGCAACAACACAGTTTCTGGGAAATCAGAGAAGGTGATCAAGCACTCTTTTGGGAGGAAAAATGGAAAGAAGAACCAGTGTTGTTAAAAGAGGACTTCTTAAGTGTCAAACAGGAAACAGATTCCCAAGGGTTAAACAAAGTAAGAGATTTTTGGGATATATCTCAGGTACAGGGAAAGTGGAGAAGATGGAGTAACATTGACTACAAAGATAACAACCTCATAACAATAGAAGTAGAGGCACTGAGAAGCATATTAAAACAAAGGATGACCTTGGTCACCGAGGGGCAGGATCAATTGAGATGGGGAAACAACAACAAAGGTACCTTTAATCTCAAAGAGGCAAAGAATATTCTCCTGGGGCTGGATTCCACTGTTCCAGAAAAATCCTAGAAGCAACTCTAGACTTACCAAGGATGGATGAAGATCAAGATTTTCATGTGGCTAGTTCACCATAAGAAAATTTTGACCTGGGACAATATTAGAAAAAGGGGAGTCTTGGGGCCGTCTAGATGTCAGCTTTGTGAAGAGCAAGAGGAGACTATGGAGCACATTCCCAAATGTTGCTCTTACACCACCTGGCTATGGTATTCTTTTTCCAACATTTTCCAGCAAATAGATAGGGACAGAGGGAATATGATTAATACCCTAAATAAATGGAGAAGGATCTTTTCGGAGAATGAGGCTCTTAATTTTTCCTAGGATTTCACACTAGGATTCACTATCTGGAATGTGTGGAAATAAAGAAAAAAAAGAATCTTCAAGAGTGAAAAGGCCAACCCTCAGAAGCTATATGATTTGATTTTGAAGCAGATCAAGGAAACAGTCAATACCACAATGCACAATATCCCAGAGACTCCTCTCTAAAAAAAGGAGCTGAGAGCTCTCAAATTGCTGGGATTGCAAGTGATCACTCATCAAGGGATGGGGAAAAAGGATACGACAATGAATATAGAGAAATATTTATAGCACCCTCCTCCGAAAAACTTCCTAAAATTTAATATTGATGGAGCCTCAAAAGGTAATCCGGGAATAGCTAGTTTTGGAGGAGTTTTAAGAAATGAAGAGAGTAGAATCATCTTAATCTTCCATAGTCATTTAGGTAAAGAAACCAATAACATGGCAGAATTAATGGCTCTGGAGAAATGCCTAGAGATCCTGATTCAAATTCACAGTCCAAATGTCATTATAGAGGCAAACTCTGAAATTACCATCAACTCGGTAAAAAGAAGTAGCTGTGGTTCTAAACCGGAGGAAGTCTCAAATCATTGGAAACTAATCAAGGTTTATCAACAGATTCAAGCACACCTTCAGGGACTTTGTACTGTTAGTTTCAATCATATGTGCATAAATGCTAATAAGCTTGCGGACATGCTGGCCAACCAAGGTGTGAACAAGGAGGATGCAGGATGGTGAAGAAGTGGCAGGAAATGCCCCAGAACCATTTAAAGGTACTCTGTAATGAGTAAGCGACAGAGGATATTGAAGTGGTCCGATATCATGGGGGGGTTTCATGTAGGAATGAAGTTTCCCCAGCCAATGATTCCTCTACCTCTTAGTTTTCCCTTTGGGCATCACTGATTCTCAGAAGGATTCGAGACGGTGCTTTTAACTTCATCAGGGAACCCTCGGATTTTGGATCCATGATTAGAGCGGATGCGGAGGGAGGTAAGTTCCCTCAGTCACCAGTTTAGTTTTCCTTACCGAGTTCGTGTGGATTACTGTGCATCGGTGGTTTTCCGATGATCGCACGGAGCTTACATGGTAAGCAGTTTTAATTTTTTGGGCGTGATTTCATTGAGCAGTCAACACGTGGCTTTGGCCGGTTTTTCTTACCACGCTTCATGCGGCTTAAAGTTTGGTTGTGTGGGGGGGAGAGATATGGCTCTTGACCATTGGATGTACGCACCCGGATCAATGGTGGGGAAAGAGTAGGTAGTTTTGTGGGGTTAAGAGGATAGGCAAACCCTTTGGCGGGGTTTTTGAGGCAGAGATTTTTTGAATACAACTCTTAAGGTGGCCCCCACTAGTCGAGTTGACCTAAGGACAATTATGTGGGTTGTGTGTTTAGTAAGGAACTGATTGTCCAAAGCCCTTGGTTTCGAACAGCTTATGTACACTATGTAACCATATTTTGATTGAATGATATACAAGGTTTTGCTCTTGCTTCAGCCAAAAAAAAAAAATTATCTCATAAGGGACAATAATGCTTGTGTTATATATTGTCCTTATAGAGACAATTTTTTCAGACAATAATTTGAGACACTCACTTAAAGGTAATATTTAAGACAATACACAAGTTCTTTTTTTCTCAACTTAATACAATTTAGTGAAAAAAGCTCTTAAAACCCCCCTCTTTGTTGTAGCGAAGGCATAAGGGCCACTCTTACGACTATGATAAATACACGACTTTGTTGTAATTTTGAAGCATATGATTATAACATTTTGTGAATTTCATGTTGTAACATTCTGTGAAGATCATGATCCAACACAAGATTTTTTTAGCTATAGAAAGTACCTATTTTTGAATGACACTGACTGGTCAAGCATTAAAATTAAGAGGAAGTGTAAGTGTGAAAGAATGTCATTTGAAGTAAATGAAGGGAAATTACCTGAAGAGGTGCTTTGTAGATTAGATGCATGTATAGCTCCCCATGGTCTTTACATAAAGAATCTCATTTACATGAATCATGTTTCCATCTTTTCCAACACAAATGCAATGAAATATACTTAGACACATCACCCATTACTATGGGATAAAGAAATTGATTTCCAACTGATGATGCGGCGTGATAAATAAAATGACCATTTTGCAGCCATAGGTACTATCATCGTTACTACCATATCTACATAAATTATTTTAGCATAAAAAGATAATGAGTTAGTTTTCAACATTTTTTTTATTGATTATCGATAATAAATTCTTACAATTTTTTTTTTAATGATTTTATTAGTGAAAATAATTGAAATTTTATTGCAAAATTGAATTAAAATGAAAGAATAAAAAAATTAATAAATTGAAATAGAAAACAAGAAAATAATATATAACTAATAGAAAAATTAAAAGATCTTCTAATTCATTTTTCCTATTTTATATTCTTAGTCACCTTAATATTTTTAAATCCACACACACACACATATATATACCAACTTCAATCTATTTTAACTTCAGATATTTTCATCTGAAAAGAGGTTTGCATCTCAATAGATTGATTTGATGTCACTCAACACTTGGAAACTTCAAACTTAAGATGGATCAAGGTTATTTTAGTTATTAATTATAAATATAAATATACATATATGATCAAGTTTTTTTTTTTATATAATTTGATAGAATAAATTTTCTTTAATTGATAATTATACCAGTCTAGATCCCATCTTAATTTTCGATCTACAAAACTCAGAGTGATCGAATCTGTTAAGGTGCAAAAGCTATTTGATATTTGATCCTTCTCAGTGCTTGTTAGATTTGGAGTTAAGATGGAGATGGATCTATGATGGTCTAATTTTTAATAATTGATACTTGATAATTATTATTTTATTAAGTTATTTTATTTTTTATTAATTTTACGTGGTCAAAATGTTTTAACTATTAATTTTATTTTTATATTTATTTATTCTTTTTAATTTTATTTTAATTTTAATTTTTTAGTTTTATGTAATTTTACCAAAGTCAAACTATTTACATAACATAACATAACCTTAAAACGTATCTTCCATGCTTTGCTAGAAGAGCATTTCTCAGTGCAATTAATTATTTTTATTTAATTTTTTATTTTATTTATAAAGTTCACAACCAAGTATTAAGGAATAAGAAAAACCTAAATTAATATCTACCACATTGCATTTTCCAACTACACTAAACCATCCATTGAGCTTTAGTGCTTTGGTATTCAAGCTATGTTATGAACTAGATCATCATACTATTTCATGATGATTGAAACTTTTGTTCATCGACGATTATTATCAATTGTTGTCAAGCCATATAATTTTGTTAACATTGTCACATGAATGTCATTTGGTCACTACCATATAGTTGTACAACTTAGGTATGAGGATATTCTATCATATTACTATCAGTAGTCCTATAGAGAGTAACTTCTATACATAAAAACCACTATATTACATGTCACTATTATAATTTCAACTGTAGCAACCATAAAACCTCCATAGATCGTATTCCTCACTATATAGATCATCTAAGATAAGAAATTTTGGTGGATAACTTCACATATCTTCTCATAAGCTCACTGCCATATTAACGTTTCGACCATATTAGAAGGTCACTGCTAACAAGAGTATGATATCATTGTTATCAAGTGCGTTATCAAGATCATTGATACACATAACTTCCAAGTCACCATCATCATTTTTATCAAGAGAACTTGCTCACTGTCATATATGACATACTTACTATCATATATGTTATGACAGGGTGATTGTACCATATCACTACTATACAAAAGATTTTTGTAGTACATATCAAGGTCTCTACGCGATGCCATCGAGAGATGCCACTATGCCACTATGCGTGAGAGAGGATACAACATATAAAGCGATGCCATTGTGCCAAGAGAAAGATGACTTTGAAAAATTGATACATACCACAAAGAATAGGAGAGTGATGCCATACTCAACATGTGAGCCATAGGAATTCATATGAGCCAAAAATAAGATATGCAAGCCACAACTTTGAGTCGCCAAAATATGATGTGATCCTCTTGAGTTGAATACAAGCCACATAATGCATATATGAGTCACAAAAATAAAGATTCAAGCCATACTCAAATAATGCAATCCATCCTCAGAGAATATAGAGCAAGCCATAAAATAAAACTAATCCACCACAAAGATAATAATGAACCTCAATAGATGTAAACCCTCACTCTGTAATATAATGAACCATTCTAATGTAATCAAGTCACATTGATGTAAATTCATGTCACTGTATAAATAGATTGAACCAATGTTATATATGTGAGTCTCGGAAAATTGTGCGAGCCATATTGTAATTTTATTTTGGTCACAGTAATATGATGCCATTGTAAATATGATACATAGTATAGTCATGATGGCACTGCAATATAATATATGCCACAATTCCACTATAATAATGATGATATCATAAAGTGCGTGCCACTGAGAATATATTTTGAATCACAATAGTGTAATGCCAATGTAAATGGAATTCGAGCCTTAGCTAAGACCATTCATAAAGATTTGAGTCATAGTGAGTGTGAGCTTGATCTTAGGATCTTTATTATGTCATAGAGGTTAGATCATTGTATCCAAAAGAAGTCCAAAATCTTGTCCAATCCACAACAAATTATTAATACTAGCCACGAAAATTTGTCTGATAAAAGCAACAGAGAGAGGCATTCTTCAAGGATGCATCAATATTTGATCCATGTGCCAACATAATGTGATCTCCAGGCCTCTTTCTTCAAACCAAAGCTCTAATACCATGTTGAGAAATATGGAGGCTTATGAATTGGGGTAGATTTCTTTGCTTTGATAATTTCTTGTGAATGTTGTTTGGTACTCATGAAAAAATTTCATGTTCTTTTCATCAAACAATTACCAAAATTACAAAAAATGAAGATCAGAAGAAAAATAAACATAAGATACAAGCTGCATGCCAAGGGAAAAACCCCACAAGGAGAAAAAAAAAATCATCTTCTTATAAAACCATATCAAAATGATAAATACAAGAACCGAGACCATTACAAAAATTCCAATCCTTCATGAAGCCAACTCAAACCCTCTCAATCACAAGAGATCACATCATATTTAGCCATAGTACATCACATTTTTCTGAGATAATTTCCCACATAGAGATATGCATTATCATATCAAACTTGCACCATATGAGTTTCCGGAAGCTTGCATTTCCTTGCATATGCATGACCTCAGAAACTCGCAAGTCCTACAAGAAATTTTCCTTTGATCTTCACATGACCCTACCTCAAAACCCACTACGGAAGGCACCAAACTTTCTTGCCAAATTGGAGGAGGATGCATGCCAATATATAATTGTTCTCATATGTGAAAAGACACATCTATTGGGTGATCCAACCTGACAATTAAGAGGACCAACTTGGCTTGTTGAGGTGAATTTTCCAAATTACTTTTTCATTTTTCTTTACAACAAGTTCAAATATTACTTTGACTCTTTAAATCAACAAAATCTAGAAACATGAACTTGCTTAACTAATGAAATAATAATAATTTTTATTTTTTTTGTTACATGAAATACATAATGATACAAGTATAATGCTAGTTATGAAGACCGAATCTAGTTACATTTTCCAACACTAGCACCACCTCATATGAATCTTAAGATAGAAAAGAACATGATTCCATGTTACAATGGTAAAAGGACATTTAATTAGAAAATGAAATGCATATTCCATCTCATCTTCTCACAAATAACACTGTCCAGGGTTAGGGAATGCTCTCCTACATAAGTTCACCAATGTGAGGATTCTATTCCTTTGAACCAACCAACTAAAGATTTTGATTTTTAATGGCATGTGCCAAGACCACAGATTGCGAAAATTGCACATATTTTCATTTGCATTTAGGAAAAGAGAAATCCTCTGGTACATCTCCACTACAAATATCTCCACATGATTTAGATAACCTTTCCATCTAAGCATGTCATCCCTTTGGCTGATTAAGATCCCTACCCATTGTAACTACTTTATATACCTTTCCCATATCATAGCATCCTTGCGAACAATGTCGAATACCAGAACCCCTTTCCACTTAGTCAATGGGTATACAACATCATATAGATTTATAATTTGTGTAATGTATGTAATGCCCTTCCCTATAGGTGTCGAGAGTAACAATAATTATTGTTATTATTAATTACCAATTAAATTAATACATAAACATAAAAAAACAATATATAGAAAAAAAATTCCTATTCTTAAAAAATATATAATCCATAATAATAATAAATTTATTTAATATTAGATATCATTTTTTGGGATTCAACTGGGTTAGGTATGTCATTCATCTATGACCATTTCCATGAGAGGTAGTCGTAACTGACTAATTTCTCATGATTTTAGAATACTACACTTAGCACTCATTACATCAGATGATGCTCACAGTGGTGAAGAAGTGGGATTGAAACTAGTGACATAAATCACATAGCGTCAATCATCACTGCCGAGGCTTTCACCCAGTAACCAGAACTTCACAAGTGGTGACCCATCCTAAAAGTAATCCCAAAAAATATTTTGATAACGTCAATTATCAACCTTCTACATAATATTTGATATTTTCTATTTCAACTAAGCCACATTATCAAATAATTTAAACAAAATGATAAAATAAATCTAGCACTATCTAAAAGAAGGCATAAGGCTCACTCTTACAACTCTTCTAAATACATGACTTTGTTGTACTTTCGAAGCATGATTGTAACGTTTTGTGAAGTTCATGTTCTAACATTCTGTGAAGATCGTGATGCTACACGAAATTTTGTTCACTGCTCCACCTACCTGTTTTTGAAGGGCACCGACCGGTCAAGCATTAAAATTAAGAGGAAGTGTAAATGTGAAAGAATGTCATTTGTAGTAAACGAAGGGAAATTGCCCGGAGAGGTGCTTTGTAAAGTAGATGCATGTACAGCTACAGCTTCCCATGCTCTTTACACAGAGAAGCTCATTTACATGAATCGTGTTTTTATCTTTTCGAAAAACAATTAGATACATCATCCCTTACTACGGGATAAAGCAATCGATTTCCAACCGATGATGCCGAATGATAAGTTAAATGGTCCATTTTGCGGCCATATCTACTATCATGGCTACTACAAAATCAACATTTTTTTTTATTAATAAGGGATAATAGATTCTTGCAATTTTATTTTTATGATTTTATGGGGAAAATAATTGAAATTTTATTATAAAACCAAAGTAAAAAGGAAAGAAATGGAAAAAATTAAATAAGTAATAAAGATGAAAATAAATAAAAC
>APFE030376473.1:82951-99071 GCA_000404065.3 Pinus taeda | reverse complement strand
TTCACTATAACTAACTGCCACATCTAAGATGAAGCTTGAATAACTAAGAAATATGACATTCATCCTTTCTTTTAATCTAATTATGAATGTGTCTATAGTTTTGTATTACATTCCAAAAAGAATTTGATCAATATAAATAACTATATGACACTCAATCTAATAACACTATTGTGAAATGTCGATGAATGTTTCAACATGTTAGCTCTAGTCTAATAAAATATGAATGATATTCACAGTGACTTAGTACCTTCTTTCCAACCAGAAAAGGGTTTTTCTCAAGTGATTTCAATAATGCTTGGTTGGAGGATGATTGCTTAAAGATTTCCTCTCACATTCTCCATGATCATTTCTTTTCCAATGTGATTTCATTCTCCACGATCATTTCTTTTCCAATGTGATTTCAATAATGTTTAGTTGGAGGATGATTACTTAAAGATTTCCTCTCACATTCTCCATAATAATTTCTCGTATAGATTTGGTCAATGAATATGTATTTAGCCACCCAAAAACTCTCACCTTAATTAGATCTCCAACGTTAATGAGGCTAAATTTGTTTTATTATTATTATTTGTTGAAATAATGAAATCCATGCAAGTGATAGACTTCAAAGGGCCATTAACCTTTTCAAATCCAATTGTATGAAATTTTTGACTTCGGTAATTTTAAATAACATTTCCTTCGAATTGTATTAGTTAAGGAGTTCATATATCTGTTTGCTACTATTTTTTCTATTAAACCAAATTTCCTGCTTCAATACCTAAACAAAGAGGTGTATGACTTTCGTCTTGAGATCTATGGTTGGTTATTTTATGTTGGACACTCCAAAAGACTTGGAATATGAGGATATACATTGAGGGTAAAATAATATGTAAAATGTATTGACTGTGAATATGATACGATGGTTTGGTTACAACTGATAGCCTACATATATACCTAGGAAAGTGTCCCTTCACGAATGGTCATGTCTTTTAGTCATGGCTCTATAATACTAATGATTATTCATTTAATTATTATGATCACTTATATATATATATATAATGTTCATAACATTGTCTTCTTCTTCAGAAATTCTTTGTCTTCAAAAGTTATTGTTGATATGACGATTCATTTTTTTCGAGTTGTGATCTTCAATGATAGAAGATGATAGGATCCTCTGAGTGATAAACAAAATTGTCGAACTGATAAGAGATATGAACATCCTAAATTAATTTTGTGTGGAATCTTGCGTTTACTTTATACCTCGCGTGTAGTACTCAGAACATAAGTTTGTTATTTATGTTGTGAGTGATACATATATGTAGACTGATTTTGTTGTCTATTATTGTGATTCAGATGTTGATAAGGAGTTCTTTTGGTTTTATTTTCCCTTATTATGTGTGTGGCAATTTCTCAATTTACTTCAAATATTGATGTTGTTGAGTTGGTTCCATAATTTTCATTTGAATTTTCCTTCCTCTGAACTACAAAATCGAAATTTGTTTTTACTTCAACTATCTTGTCATCTACTTGAGTTGTGATATTCACTGGGTCAATACTCGTCCCTTTTTCTTCAACTTTAATTTCTACATTTGAAGATTTTGACGCTTTCTTCTCGATAAATTGATGTGCCATGTTTTCCAACAACTTATTGTCCTTCTTAAGCTTCTTAATTTGCATCCGTAATTTTTCACTATGGTCCTTAAGTCGAGAAACTATTTCATTTTTGTCAATGACGATTTTGTTAACCTCCCTTCGCATATTTTGTTTTTTTTTTTTTTCTTGAAAAATAATTTTGAGATATCTTGTATGTCTTCTGCTGTTACTATATTCGATTTTAATTTAATGTCTTGTAATGTTATTTTTTTTCTTCTGGTAGAAAAATGTTAAAAAGTTCTTCTTCGTATTTATGATGAAGCACCCTAGTGATTCCATCTGAGGTGAACCTAGAGTAATGTCACCTTGATCCTTCCATAGGGATTAAACAAAGAATCACAATATAAATGTATAATCCCCAATATTTAATTGTAAGTCAGTGATGTCATAATGTTTTTTTTTCCATAAAGTCTAATTTTTAGCTTATATATGACTAAAGAATCACCAATTGGTTTGCAATTTTAGGGTTTATGTAATTTTTTTTGGTAAGAGATAGAAATACTAACATATTTTCTTACAAAGTCCTCTTTAATTATGAATAGCACTGAAACACGAAATTTTAGAGAATTTTACCTTATCCTCTATTATAAACTTCAGGTTTAAAAATAACCCCTTTTCAAATCTTTATAATAAAATATTATTTTATTTTCATTAAATATTTTGTATGGGAAAAAAAAATACTTTATTTCATTCCCTTAGTAAACCTTTCCTTTTGTTTCTTTGAAAAATATTTCCTTGGATTTTAATTAAATCTATTTTGTTTAACTTTATACTTCTTTGTTTTCCTTGAACAACCTTGTTATCTTCCACCTTATTCAAAAGTTACTTTGATTTGGTGCTTATAATTGTAGTTAATACCAAATGACCAAAGTGTTTCAATGTAAATTGACGAGGGATGTAATATAATGTTTTTTTAGTCCCTGCCATCTGGTAATGGACAGGGACTATAGTAATCGAATTGTGGCCTTTTAACATTAGTTTAAGCTGGTTAAAATTACAAATGAGCAAAGTTTTTTAGACATGAGAAAAGTTTTTACAAGTACACTGCATATTTGATAGTGTATTTTTTTTTCACTACCTTATTTGGCCTCTTCTCGAGGTGGGGAGGCAAAACCATAAGCTATTTTAGTCCCTGCCATCGCATTTGCTTGACATTCTGAAATTGGTAAATTAATGCTGGTATTAATCGATAGCATTAAATGTTAACTCGTAAACAATGGGGTATTAGATAATGCAGCTACATTTTATTTGCGTGCATGCGTTACAGGTACACAGAGGTGTATGTGTGCATGTGTTACAGGTGGATGTACGTGTATGTGTCTGTGAGTCTTCCTGAAACTGATGTAGGTGTAGGGGCTTATGCTTCCTTTGTTGTGGTTGCGCCGGTGGAGCGGGTGGATATGGGTTCTTTGGCAGAAATATGAATGGAGGTGATGTAGCTACTGTCGCTCAGTTATACAGAAATGGAACCAGATGCGGTGCTTGCTACAAGGTAACCATCATCATCAAAACTATTGTTGATGCTTCCTTTGTTCTTCCTTTGTTGTACAACTTGCCTACTGTGAACTAAGAGCTTGGTTCTCACAATCTGCCCATGGACCACCAGAAAGATGAGGTCAGCGATTCTCTGAATCTATTTGACGTTGCGGGAGGCCATGATAATGGCCATCCCCTTGTCCCTTCTCGCCTGCTCTTCAGTCGGAACAATCCCCTGTTCTCTATTTCATTTAAATTCATGGAAAATAGTTAATAATATGTCTTGTCAAAACAATATTATTTATTTCTACTTGCTAATTGGGAGCTTAATAGAGTTTTTTTCTGTTCTCAGGCATAGATTATTTGTTCCAAAGAAACATAGCACTGTTATAACTATCGCAATTGTTACCTTCAGGCAAGCGAATGGTCGGGAAACATTGCAGTTACCAGGAATTGCTAAGAGCATTAAATGTAAGAGAATGCAATTATTGTTCCCTTAAAGAAAGAAATGGGAATAGGCACACATACAAACCTGTTGCTTATTGAATTCATTCAAGGAAAAGTGTGAAAGTCGGTCAATGAGGGGGCTATGCTGAAAATTGGGCACGTTCTGATGCTTTCTTTGTTCTTCCTTTGTTGTACAGCTTGCCTACTGTGAACTAAGAGCTTGGTTCTCCGCAATCTGCCCATGGACTACTAGAAAGACGAGGTTAGCGATTCTCGGAATCTATTTGACGTTGCGGGAGGCCATGATAATGGCCATCCCCTTGTCCCTTCTCGTCTACTCTTCAGTCGGAACAATCCCCTGTTCTCTGTTTCATTTAAATTCATGGAAAACAGTTAATAATCTGTCTTGTCAAAACAATATTATTTATTTCTACTTGCTAATTGGGAGCTTAATAGAGTTTTTAGTGGAATTGATTTGTTGTTCTCAGGCATAGAGTATTTGTTCCAAAGAAACATAGCACTGTTATAACTATCACAATTGTTACCTTCAGGCAAGCGAATGGGCGGGAAACATTGCAGTTACCAGGAATTGCTAAGAGCATTAAATGTTTAAAGTGATTCAAATGATTTAAATTTTTTGAGTCCATCTAGCATATCAAACCCACAAATAAATAAATATAAGGGCTTCCATATACGAACAAAGATCCTTGAATGGTTCTGAGTTGAAGTTTTAAATAAAGGCCCTGACTCAGCTTTCAAAATACACAATCATTGTCACAATTTCTATTAAATCCTTAGAACCTCAGTTTAGGGGTAAGCCTATAACCAATGTGGCATCCTAAAGAATTGACCTAGTAGACAAAGAAAAGCGTTACTAGAGAACATGAGATTAGGCGATCAGAAACTTGAAGCTTTAGTCCAACAATTAGCTATTCTAGTAGAAAGAAAAACCTATCTGTGGAAAAATGACCAGGCAAACAATTAGGCTAATGACAGACTGTAAGGTTTAAGGCAAAATAAAAATGTCCAATGTAAAAGCTTGCAACTTGTACCTATTAGCTGGACATGAAACCAGGAGGAAGCTTGTATAAATCTTGCACAGTAAGAAAGGAAAATCAAACTGGAGAACTTAAAACTGTAAGCTAAGAAAGATACAAATCTTCGTATACATGCATGACCGGGTAAAGATTTACCTATTTCCGCATCTGCGACTGACAAGGAAATTGAGGGGCAATACCGAAAGATGGTCTTCGACAAACCATTGAGTAACACTGGAAATCAACTATCCTCAAAACAATAAGCAAGAAAATAAGACAAGATAAACGCAACATCTAGGAAAAGTGGCATAAAAGAAATTGCTCTTTGAACTGAAAACTTTCCATCAAACTGATAATTAAATGAGGGTTTCCATAGCTAAACAAACCATACCTTCTCGCAAGGTGGATTTCTCATTCCTATGAATCTGGCTAGCTGAGTGGAGGGTATTGATCTAGAAACATATATAATCCAGGCTCAGTAGGGAAAGTAAAGATCTACTGCGATGATGGTATCTCTCCCGGGTATCGGCTAGCGGTAATCAACACCTCCATCCCTAGCGGTATAGGTCTCTCTGTACAAGTATCTTCCTGTGATGATCTAGTTCCTGGGTTGTTCGATTATCGTGATGTCTCCTGTATTGACATATTAGTAGATATATTACCATTTTATGCCCTTCATGTTATGTTATGGAGGAGGTGAGGCATGTGGCGCTCATGGGAGGGCCCACATGGTCCATGGACGAATATATTATTCCATGTCTTTGAGTTTAAATATATTATTCGAGCCTTCCGCACTTCAGGCATGCTTGGTTGCCAGCTAAAGTGCATCGTCCAAGCTGTGATTTCCACCGAGGGTTTAGTATTAGCAGAGGGATTTTGCTATTTCTTTTAAATTTCTAGTCAAAATTGATAGCTCTTACTCACATCATTCTTAAGCTCGTTTATTTATGTTATTAAATGATCTCTCGATTGTAATAAACTGTTTTTCGGCATTGGGTTCAGTGTAATCTTTCAAAAGCTATTTATTTTGTTTATAAGCTTTGGGTTGGCTGGGTCTATCACCCAGCATGATTCTTGGTTTTAGTTGTGTGTTAGGCCAAGATTCATTTGCGAAACTCCCAGAAACTATTAAGTCTTATGAGGCCGCCCTTCCATGGAAAAACCCTGTGTAATATGAACGAACTATTTTTCTTCACCAAATGACTTCGATTCTTCAGATTGTATCATTAATTTGTTACTCCTATATATTAAGAGTGTTGAGCGCTTCATGTTTTAATTCATGTTTTAGACTGACTTTTATTCAAATGCTTTGCAATTTTGTATTTGCATAGAATTACAATGGTAATCTCTTATATATCTAATACAATGATTGGAATAGTTCTTGTCTCTTCTCGGTGTTAGAATCGTAATATAACTCCATCTAGAACACTTGTTCATTCTTTTAATCCACTGATGCTATACATAGTTTCAATACTAAAGTTCAGTTAAGTTGAACATTATACATATCTCTGTTAGGCAGATAATCATGTAGGCAATCAGAAACAAAGCAAAACAATGGCTTTTTCTCGCTCGCTGATCGATGAAACAATGGTTGGCTGGCTTGCTACCAAATCTACGTTATTACATATCTCTGTTAGGCAGATAATCATGCAGGCAATCAGAAACAAAGCAAAACAATGGCTTTTTCTCGCTCGCTGATCGATGAAACAATGGTTGGCTGGCTTGCTAAAGGCAGGGACTAGCTACCACGCAGCCTGCCTTGTTAAATATAATTATGGATTCTCGTCAATTGTCATGACTCCTCAACACAATTATGGCGCTTGACTCTATTTTTCGACTTAGGTAACCCAAATATGTTTAGTTTAATTTAATATTAACCAACTTTGAGAATTATACAATCTTTTCCAAATGCAATTCTTTAAAACTTAGGGTTTAATCTTTAACTACACCCTCAAATATTTGATGGTTGATATCAATGCCGACCTAGCATGGCGAAAATTGTATGAGCAGAGGCAACACAGCAATTATTTTCTTTCATAATTTTTCACCAGTAGTAGAGTGACAATGTATGTCAACTATAATGCATCGAAAGTGTGTGATGGAAATCTCTACGACGTGCACAGACGATGAGGAGCAGGAAACGACGACAATGTCTTGACTGTGATGTGGGGATGATCTCGGTTACAATATGATGATAGCCTAGGGACCAAGAGAGTCGATGATGTCTGAAATCGGGTGGTAGCCGAGTATGGAAAGGAATACGTCTTTTTATTAAATATAACTTTTTTAAATATATTTTTTATTTTCTATGTATATATATGGGGTAATTATAGATTGTTTCTATATTAATATATATTTTTATTTAATAATATATATATTTTTAATTTTATTTTTAAATGGCCAAGGGCATGAGGGAAAATGGAGAACTTCCCAAAACTGTGTAGCGAAATGCTTGAATTGTGATGATAGCAAAGTTTACGACAAGTTGATGGTCAAAGGGTGGATCAAACTAGTTCCGTGTAGCAGTTGAACAGCCAAAGGATTGAACAATTATGATACCAAATGTTATGAACAAAGTTTGCAATAATAGGTTAAACACTCTGGAAGACTTAGAATATGAAAGTATCCATTGAAGATACAATTATATATAAAACATATTGAATAAGAATATAATATGATGGCTTGATTACAATTGAGGGTCTGCTTATATACCTAGACATGTGGCCCTTCATGAATAGTCATGTCTTTTAGACATGACTCTTTACTACTAATATTATTTAATTATTATTATTATGATTATTATATCAACTTATATTTATATTATTTTTATATATATTATATTCATAATACATCTTCACAAACCTCTTTGTTATTATTTCACTTACATGTTTGGTAACATAATATTTGGGGTATTTAAAAGTATCAGTCTTACATTATTTGAGAATAATATTCAAATGTTGAGAAATTTTTCACTAAAAATCACATCAAAAACAATTTTTTGATGTGTTTTGAACCATTTAATGTGATTCATCATCTGACCAAGATGAAGAATCACATATTGACATCAAATTAAATAAATGTAGAAAACATCATTAAATATAACAATTAGTTTTGACTAAAAATGTTATTTATTAATAAAAAATATTTTAATATAAAAAGGTATTTATTAAAATATAGTCGTTAGTATTTTATCAAGAAACATATTTAACCAAAAAGGAAATTCTAATGATATTCGTATATATATAACCTATTCAATAATTATATATTCGGTTATAATAAAGGGAATATATATATATATATATATATATAATATGAATGATCAATAATAAACAAGAAATATATTTTAAGAAATTATAATGATATTCATATATATATAAGAGCATGCGTTTCCTCCTAAGAGGTCACAGGTTCAAAACTAGAGGGGTAGAGTATGTATGCCTTCGTAGACTTAGTAGTCAAATCGCTGCACGGAAGTGGGTCCCTTGTCCCACAAACAACAGGGTCTCATACACCAATTTGGTGTCTCGCTTGGCTGTAACCATAAAAATAGATATTATTATTATTATTATAACCTATTCATAATTATATATTCTGTTTATAATATAACTTATTCATGATTATATATTCTGTTTGTAATTTAAGCTAGAGTTACCAGCATTACTAATTAAGCCACGAGATATAGTTTAATGTCTAGGAGCGTCTCGAACTGTGGCACTGGCACATATCAAGACTTTGGAGGGTAGATAAGTTCCCAATTGAGGCTGGGACCGTATCTGCAAAGAAGAGAACCAACGTAAGTCAAGACATTGGAGGCTCATCAAATTCACAACGTACAAAGCCAAGGAGCTTCTATAAAGTGGAGCACCATAAGATTTTGTAGGGTCGTTATGTTACCACCTCTTATCAGAACACTTTGACTTGACGTGCTTCAAGGAATTCATATCACATATAAAGTGGAGCACCATAAGATTTTGTAGGGTCATTATGTTACCAATTGTCCTCTTAACACAACACTTTGACTTGACCTGCTTCAACGAATTCATATCACATAATTCGTTTGGAAAAGTTTCAACATAACTCACGTACAGTACAAATTTTTCAATGTGCTTCAAGGTCCCAATGGATTTTGGAACCTTTGAAAGGGGAGCACCAATGTACAATTCCCTCGACTACAAAAGGGCTGGTAATGCTCGCATACATTATTGTAGTTTGTTTGGACATATAAACAGAAATTTTCTACCATTGTGGTATATGAAGAAAAATTTGAACTGTAAGGAATTTTTATAACTCAAGAAAAAACAAAATAAAACAAAAAATATCTCAAAATAACATGATTTCTTGAGACTGATGTTGTCACTGTTTCCAGGTGGCTTATCTTTATAAAACTCTTATATAGGACCCAAAAATAAGAAACAAGCGTAAGGACATATGGACATATGGAAAAACTACCCTGTTGCATTTTTTGACGCGGTTAGCTCAGAAGGAAGGTGTGGATGTGGAGAACATATTGTTCTTGGCCGGTAAGATTTCACCACTTTTAGTGGGTGAAGATGTTGGAACAAATAATTGTCTGAAATCATTACTTTGTGGGGTGTTCTTTTATGTGTCAAATGGTTGGGCATTGAAATCTTACATGTCCATGATGGAGATTGGACCAAAGGTGTTATTGATAGGTCGAGGGTCATTCATGGTTTAATCTACCTACTCTCTCAATTTGGATGAGGCATATTCGCATGTTGGAGTTACATTTCTGCGAATCTCCTTTTTGCACGTCTATAAAGAACATAATCTGGTTGCAGACGAGTCATCTTGGATCTGGAGTGATCATGTTCACTTCTTTTGACCAATGCATATCGACAAATGCAAGGTGTATTAGCATTATCCAACTTCTTTTCAGCTGAGTACAGGAACAATGATGTCTCTTTTTTTTTTCTCGAAGTTTTAGCATTTTTTGTGACTATCCATGACACTGTTGTTTCTCGTTTTGAGATGTTAGATTGAACTAAGACATCATATAGTTGTTTTTCGAAATAGATAGCCAATTTTTGATGATGAAAGCATGTATCTGAAAGCATTATATATATATATATATGATGATGAAAGCATGTATCTGAAAGCACTTTGACAGATATATGAAGTTGTAACTATTTTTTTAATTAAAAAGATAAACCGTTTTTTTCTTCAAAAAAAATGGAAGAGGATGGACAATTTAGCTAGTTGAGATATATAAATTGTGTAATTTCCCAAAGCCAAAAAAATATTCCACAAAATGATGGAAAATCTAATTCCAGCTACCAGTTAGTGGCAGGTCTGTCTATCCAAAGGCCCTAATTCAGTTTCAGTTATCTAAGTTTAGTTGAGTTTTACTAGAGTCATTTAATGTTGATATTTCCAATATAATCTTATTTAATTTATTCATAATATTAAGAAAAGAAACCCTTTTTTATCTTCATTCTCTTTCAAGGTATCAGAGCTTTAAGTCGCATAAGACCCAGAGAGAGCAATAAAGACCAACAAGTCTATAAAAAGAAAAAGCCTCTATTATTTTGAAGAAGGTAATTGTGCCCAACAAAGAAGAAGCCTCTGTTATTTTGAAGAAGGTAATTGTGCATGGTCTGTTCTGTGAAGAGGACGAAGCAGATTGTTACCTCAACTAAGGCCGCGATAAGTTAAAAAAATTAAGTGACACTGACAAACTTACGAAACTCGAAAATATAGCAGCTCAACACAGGAAGATAGTCTCGAGAGGTGCGTTGACCGGTTAACACAACGAAAATAATCTGAGAGAAGAACATTGACGTCACCATTTCAGGAGGTCAAATAAAGGTTCTATTCTCCTGTCAAAGGAAGGTTCAATTGACTGAGCATCAGCATCAAACTCAATTAAAAAAGGTGTACGAAATTTACTTTGGATCACAAAGCACAAAGCAGATTTGGAGCACGATTGAAAAGTTAAAGGTACATGAAAAAAATCATATGGGTTATTTCTTAATGAACGAAGCTTCATAAAGCTTATGCTTATATTCCTCTAAAGGTTTAAAGGTACATGAAAAAAATCATATTGGTTATTTCTTAATGAACGAAGCTTCATAAAGCTTATGCTTATATTCCTTTAAAGGTTTTATTTAAAAAATAAGTTGTTACATTCTCTACAGGATATTTTTTTTAAAAGGTTAGAGGATTTAAAACTAGGAGGTTGTTTTTTTAAGAAGGGGGTTTCATTTTAGAAAAGACATAAAGTTTTACTTAAAGTGTTAAAAAATGCTTATATAATATTTGAATGAGAAATGTTGTGGTAATGTTTTTAAAAGGGTTCATAAATAAAAAGGAAAGATTTTGTTGTTTTAAAGAAAAAGGATGAGATTTATAAAGAGGTCTGTTTTGGCTTTATATTTGTGGTATGCATTGTCAGCCTTGAGCATTGTTTCTCTTGCCAAAGTATTTGTAAAAGTGTTTTTCTTGTGATGGATAAAGATTGTATTGAAAGAGAATATATTTGGCATTCTTGAGCCACTATTGCTACATGCTCTCACCGTGAGCCATAACCATTGCAATTATTATTAGAGCCAAAAGCTAAAAGAAAATAAACCACTATGTTTGCAATTCAATTTGTTTGTAAAGCCACAACAAATGGGAAAAGCCAAGAGGCTAAGAAATTTGAAACAAAAATAGGAGATGTTTCAAATTTTTGAAAAATTTAGAAACGAAAAAGAGTTTTGTAGTAAGAGGGAGTAATCCAGTTGAATATGAAGAATTTGGTGAATCCCACTGTGCTCAGCCATAAGTGGATGATGAGTGAAGAAATTGCAGAAGAAGGAGAAAAGGAGCACATAAATGCTCGTGAAATCCACTGTACGTAGCCACAAGTGGACAAAAATTCGGTTATTCCAGCAACAGAGCTTGTTGATGACAACCTGGTGATTCCAGAAGCAGAGTTTGTTGATGACAATTTGGTGAATCCAACAACAAAGCTTGCTGATGACAATTTTGTAAATCTATCAACAGAGTTTGCTGATGAGAGTGAAGCTTCTATTGGAGTAGTCAATGTTATGTTGAATCCAACAATTAATATTCTGATGTAAATTTTTGTGAAGAATTATTAGCTAAATATGAATGGTTGCAGATGATGCAACAAAAATATCAGATTGACATGATTATTTGGCTAGAAAAGCCCACTTCAGTCTGAAAACCAAGTGGAAGAAAAGTTTTCTGCAACAACATAGGTTAGTAAACAAGTGGAAGAGACAAAGACATAGATAGAGACAGAGACATAGATAGAGGTAGAGGAAAAGAAGGAAGCCCAGAAAGATAAAAGACAGATAGAAGTAGGGGCAAATAATGAAGCACAACAAGAGAAATATCTCGTTGCATAGCAAAAGGAACAAAACCAATGTGGTTCTATAGATATTTTTAAACTTACTATTGATTTACAATATGTAGGTAAACAAGATGATTATGAGGAAGAGTTAAATTTCCTTGAAGCATGGATTGCAACACCATGTTTAGATGTGGTATCCATAGAAGATCCATAAATGAATGTTGAAGACATCATGCATGATCAACACATCAACGAAATTTCCAGGTATTGGAATTTTGAAGAGATAAAATTGTATTCTCATCTTGTGTTGCAGCAGATTGATGATGAAATACACACTGTAAAATATGACATGTGGCAGTAGTGCACGTACAAATATATTTTTGATGAGATAGATGATATGCATGCACAACTTGGAATAATCAAAGACCTGCACTTGCAAATGAAGAAACTGAGGTTTGAAGGATAAAACAAGAAGAAAAAGCTAAAACAATTTAGAGCATACATTGTCTAGAAAAAAAGAAGAAGAAAAGTAAATCTAGTTGAAGTTTCTTTTTTAAATTGTAAGCCTAGATAAGACATATACCAGTAGGCACCTTAATTGAATTTTTATGTGGTTGTAATTAAGGTGGAGTGTTGGAGAATCTAATTCCAACCACCTGTAACGTGGCACATCTGTCCATCCATGTGTCCTAGTTCAGTTTTAGTTAGTTCAGTTTAGTTGAGTTTCAGTCCAGACATTTAATGTTGTTTCTCCAATGTAATACCATTTAACTGATTCGTAATATTGAGAAGATAAACCCTCTACTCCGTGTTTTCTCTTCATTCTGTAACAATCCTAGTGAAAATTTCATGTAATAAAAGTTAATAAAGGCAAAATAAGACCACAGTTGATGAACACTTATTCCAAGCTCAATGTTGAGCAAAGATATCCTAGTGGGGATGACTGGATGTGTGTTTTTGACTAAGGAAATTGGCAAAGACATTAAAAGGAAAAAAGGCATTTTTTGGCACATTTATTTATGAAAATAAAAGATATTAGGAGAAAAGTAAGGTCAAAGATCAATGATTGCATGTCAAAAGGAAATTGAAGGAAAGTAATGGAAATGAAGAAAATAGAGGCCTCATTAATAAAAAGGCTTGTGAGGATCAGTTGGTAACCTTCTATCAGTTCAAGTTTGGATCTTCCCCATTATTCTTTCTCTCTCTCTCTCTCACTCTTGGTCACTTAGAGTTTCTTGGAGCACTCTAGCTTTGGATCAAAAGAGGAAAAGCAAGTGAAGGGAAGGGAAGGAAAGAAAAGGATCAAGGAAAGGAAAGCAAGATCAAGCAACTTCAATAGGAATACTTGCAGGTAAGATTTTGTATTTGTGATTTCCTAACTGGGTTGGGCATGCATGGCCTTGGATGTTGGTGTATGGTTCGCTTATTGTTGGTGGCATGGTTTTTCCAGCTAATGACAATGGTTTTCACTTTGGCCTTGCCTTCTTGAAGATGCAATGGTATGTTGGGATGTTTATCTCGGTTTTAAGCTTTGTTTTCCACATGGATTTAGGAATATGGGCAGAGGTGGTCTCAAGTTTTGTTCCCAAATGCCTAGGAATCCCTTGACTGGTTTTGGCAGGATACATGGTAAAGCTTGAGGGAGAAGTCTCAATGTAGGGCCTAATGATCTGAGATTGGATTGCGGTAAAGCCTAATAGATAAGGAGATAGAAAATTCCTCAAGGATAGTGATAGATTTTGGATGGCATTCCATGTTTGGTTTGGTTGTTATTGGAGCACCAGTTTTGGTGTGATCATGGTTGATGAGGGTGGAGGTGGTTTAACCTCTGGATTCCCTTGGTATTCTTTCGACTGGTTTTCCTATGAGGTCCCACATTCATGCTTGGAATATGGAACAAGGGTGACTAGATAAAAGAAATATTTGGTTCAGCCATGTCTATGGTCAGGTGGTACGTGGAAGTCCAAAACTTGGTCGAATTTCGCTATGATTAATAAAAGAAAAGTTCACTTACTTTTACAGTGGTTTATATGTGAATTTAATGGCTATCATATCTTTGATATTTATATGGTTTTATTGTTATGAACCTAGCTCACAAAAAGATAGAAAATAGATATCAACGCCTTAGAATTCAGCCTCTTCGAGGGGGCAACCTCCTTTACATTACACAAATGAACAATTCTTGGATGATACAAATGACAAGACCTCCTTTCAAGATATAGGAGACTAAGGGGTCATAATATAATCAGAGCCAACATAACAATAATAATGTAAGGGCACAATAATAGCAATAGTGGGCTTCTATGGGGCACAATAATAACAATATGGGGACTACATGGGTACAACAATATAATAAGGGGGTTATACTAATAACAATAAGGGGTTACACTAGTATTATAGGTGCCTAACATGCCCCTCTCCTTCAAAAAGTGTTGTCCTCAATGCTTGAGTAGTTCTTGATGCTTCTATATAAAATTCTTGTCATCCCATGTGAAATCTTCTGTGGGTAAGTTCTTCCACTTGATGAGATACTCTGAAGTTGATCAATTTTGTAGCTGTTGGGTTCTTGTTTCTGTGACTACTCCAAGTTCCAATATTGTTTTTCCTTCCTCTTCAAGTTCTGGTAATATTGTTTAAATTGGGATATTCTACAACTTTTGAATGAGTGGCCACATTTCTTTGTCCTTCTTCCATTCATCCCTTGCTTCTTTTATTCAATCTGGTTGGATAATAGAAATAGCAAGAAACAATGCTTCCACATCCTCATCGTTTCTTGCGAGTGCATCTGCAACAAAAATTTTCTTCCCTTTTCTGTAGATGATGTGAAAGTCATAACCCAACATATTTGTGACCCATTTTTTCTATTCTTCTAAAGATAATATTTGTTCTAAAAAGTATCCAAGACTATCATGATCCATTTTTACCTTGAAGTGTCTTCCCATTGGGTAAGGTTGCCATTTCTTAAGTGCATGTAGTATTGCCAACATTTCCTTCTCATAAATAGCTTGCTTGAGATGTAACCGTAAAAATACCCAATCACATACATCAAAACATTTTTCACTGCGATGTTGATCTACCTATTTTTTAATTCGATTCTGCACCAAAGTGGCATTATCCTTTAAAAGTTGGAGAACTTGTTGTTGATGCTCGATGTGATGTTTCACTACTTAAACCTTTTTCTTCTTGATATTTCCTTCTATCTTGAGAGTTTGAGGAGTGGTAATTTCTTCTAATGCTTTACAAGATATTGCTGGATTCCTTTCTTGATGCTCGATGTGATCTTTTACTTCTTGAACATTTTTCTTCTTGATATGCCCTTCTATCTCGATAGTTTGAGGAGTAGTAATTTCGGCCAATGCATTACAATATATGGTTGGATTCATTTATTCTTTCTCGATGTGATCTTTCACTTTTTGAACCTTTTTCTTCTTGATATGTCCTTCTATCTTGAGAGTTTGATTGGTAATTCTTGCCAATGCTTTACAAGATATGGTCGGATTTATTTCTTCTTTCTCTAGGGTTGGTTCCTGGTGTATATCCTCTTATTTTGGTGTTTCTTGATCCTTTTCTCCCTTCTCTTCATACTCTATGTAAAATGATTTCTTCTCAGCACACTTATGACCTTTAGTGCATTTTCTATCACAATTGTAACAAATCCCTTTTTCTCTTTTTCCTTCCAATTGTTGTGGTGTAAGCCTTGTAGGTTGTGGAAGGCTAGGAGAAGAAACACTTCCATGATTATAGTCATGAGTGGTGGGATTCCTTGTTTTCATAATTTCGCTTTCAATTTTTCTTGCCAACTCGAATGCTTCCTCCAATGAATCAAGTTCCCAAAAACAAACCTCATGTTGAACGTTATCCTTTAAAGTCCCTATGAAGACATCAATGCTTTGCTTCTCTAGAATATAATTTACCCTTCTATTCAATTTTTGAAAGTCTTCAATGTGCTCTTCCATCGAACCATTTTGTTTGAGATTTATCAATTGGCTAAAGAAGGAGTTTCTCTTTGTATCCTCTTAATGTGCTATCATTTCCTCTGTGAAATTGACCACGTGACAAGTGGTTTACGAGAACAAAGCCCTTTATACCATAAAAATTGTCTCGGTTCTAAATAATTAGATGCAATACATACCTTTTGTAATAGTGGTACACCATGTAGATCAAAATGTTTCTCCATCTATAGTATCCAATTTACCGGATCCTTGCCATC
>APFE030376473.1:20020-79638 GCA_000404065.3 Pinus taeda | reverse complement strand
GAGCCAATTACATCTATTTCTTCATCTACATCTTCTACTGTCCAAGATTTCCAAAGCAATCTTCTTATTTTCCCTCCCTGGAACTCAATATTCTATATAAGCTATTATACGCATACACTCGCTAAAAAACTCCTAAATTTTCCATGTATCAATAAAACATAAATTTACCATTATTTTGGTTTTATTTTGCTATGGCTTCTGGTTTTTCTTGGTGAGACATATTTCCCTCTCTTCCCAATTTGTATCCATCCAATGTTTTCGTTGATTTTGGTTAAATATATTGTTTATGAACCTTGAGGTCTTCTTCATATACCTGGTCTGCCCAAGAGGTTGCCTCTCCAACTTCCAGCTTGATTTCTTCCTTCGAGAGTCCATTTTCCACATGATTTAGTTGCTCTTCCTCTTTTCCCGATTATGGAGGATCCTCTTGCATTTCCCCTTGATTCTTCTCTAGTGCAACTTATTTGTCAACACCATCTTTAGATATGTTTTATGTTTCTTTCTTCCTATGATTAGCCCCCATTATGTTTTCTTTGACAATGCTTTCCTCAAATTTATTTTATGAATCTTTCAATTCCTGGAGCTCTTCCTCTTAATATACCTTATAGTGATCACTCTTCGCTCCTTCCCACCAATTTGACCTTTAGCATTATCTTCGGTCTTTATTATCACGTTGTTTGGGGCATTTTTTAAACACATGCCCTGTTTCATAACAAGCTTTGCATCTGAAAGCAACATTTTTGTAATCTAAATTTTGAGCCCAAACATAGTCTGGGGCCTTCAAATTTATTTAAGCAGGAAATCCCTTACTAAATTCCATCAAAAAATGCTAGCATAGGTTGTTTTATAATAATACTCATTATTTGGACAACGACAACACAATTTTCCAATAGTGTCCCAATAGACGTTAATGTCTAAATGTTCCATAAACGTAATGGGAGATTCATAAGTCTAACCCAAAATGGAGCCATGGAGATTGAAGTTGTAACTAGATTGAAAGTGGTAGACAATGGCTGCATGAATAAACCACCACTTCCCAAAACCATGGACCAGGTTTGCAAATTACCTCTTTATCCTCAATGTTGTAAAAGACAACTGCCAAAAAGCCTCGAGCCGTGGGGTAAATATTCAAGTCATTTGATATATGAGGCTTCCAAGATTCAAATATCCATTTATGCAGATCCACCAGCCATGGCCAAAATCCATTGTACTGACAAACCAATCCTTGCTCTGAGAATTTCTTTTTAGAGCTAAAAGCTTCCTTGTCTAGATCCATATCAAGAGAATAAATTTCTTGAACTTTTGGGAGGGCAAAGCCTAACTTAAATGGAGCTATAAGAGGTAGAAGATGAACCTTTATTTCCAACTGACCTACCATTAATACGAGTCATCTTCATTGTAGAGTCACCAAGTTTCACTATTGTTCTAGATGTCTCAAAAATCTGCAAAAAACCACTCAATCTAGGCATAGATTAGTCGGTTAGTGTAAAACCCTAGCCGCCGCAAGGGTTTTCAAAGCTCCTCTTCCAAAAATACATGTAGTTCTGATCATAGTTGTAGAATATTGTTAATAGTTTATGCATGCAAATTAAGATTATATAGAAAATAGAGAACATTGAAATAAAATCTCATACACACATTTGACATAAGATATGACCCGGGAAACCCTTTCAGGAGAAAAACCAAGCTGGAAGGTGAGGTTGCTCTGTTCTCTTTCTCTGAATAGAAAATGTTTGTGAGTAAAAAGAAGTATGGCCTGTGGCCCATGAGATACTATAGTGCACAAATCCTCTCTATGTGTTTTATCTCATATCCTTGTCAGTTATTTTACTTTACTATGGGACAAATGCACTCGAAAGAATGGAACTCCTTTTCCTCCTTGTGACATGGTTATAACACAACGTGATAAATTACTAGTGGTTAGGTTTGACTACCTTAACTCTTAACTAGATTTACAATATAAAATCTTCTAGAGCCTTATCCTAATCATGTGACTAGCCCCTTTTTCATGAATAATAGGGGTTGACTTGACATCATCTCGAATTATGGTAGTGAAAACAAGAAAGTCAAGTTCTGAGTGGCATAACTTCCACATAGAGACTCTGATTGATGTGATTGTTATGTTTTTGGGAAGGTATCTATGTTTAGAATAGGAAAAAAAGGTGTGATGCTAAAGTGTCAAAATTTTACCCTAAAAAAACATTGTTTGATGCCTCAATATGCTCTTGAAAGGTTTCAGACCCCAATTTGCCAAACTGGGTCCCATTGATAAACATGGTCCTGAGAGTTAATTCCTCCACTTTTCCCACTCTGAAACTATCAATATGAATGGAAATGAATATAATGATCCAATATGAATCTTACCTCCCCATTTTGGGAGAATTTTGGTCCCCAAAAGTTTCTACTAAATGAGGTGAGGAAAAAATTCCTCCACCTTCTCTCTGGTGTACCATTTAGCTTTGCTGGGAAATTATCTTTTCAACCCAATCTGCCAAAGGTCATGCTACCCCTATTTTGTAGTTCTGGACCTGTTCTACAAAATTGTATCTTCCATAAATTGTTCCTAAGAATTTGGTGCAAAATCATCCACAAAAGGTAGGACATATTCCTCTTCCTAGTCTAGCATGGAACGATCAAAGGGTTTTAGAATCTCGACCTTAACAATTGAGTAAATATGCATACATGGTGGTAAATTGAGTCAATAGGCATTATCAACCACATTTTCCAGTATCTCAAATGCACCATACCTCAAGGCCTTCATTTTCTTACTAGGCCCATATAGCCTCTCCTTGTTCAACTGTAGCCATACGTTTCTCCCACCTTGAACGATTTATCTGTTATATTGTTATGAAACTAGCTCAAGAAAAGTTAGAAAAGATAGATCAACGCCTTAGAATTCAACCTATTCAAGGGGGAAACCTCCTTTACATTACATAAATGAACAGTTCTTAGATGATACAAGTGAAAAGACCTCCTTTCTATATATAGGAGTCTAAGGGGTCATAACGTAATCAGAGCCGACATAACAATAATAATGTAAGGGCACATAATAACAATAGTGGGCTTCTATGGGGCACAATAGTAACAATATGGGCACTACATGGGTACATCAATATAATAAGTGGGTTGTACTAATAACAATAAGGGGTTACACTAGTAGTATAGGGGCCTAACATGCCCCTCTCCTTCAAAAAGTGTTGTCCTCAACGCTTGAGTAGTTCTTGATGCTTCTGTATAAAATTATTGTCCTCCCATGTGGAATCTTCAGTGCGTAAATTCTTCCACTTGATGAGATACTTTGAAATTGATCGATTTCGTAGCTGTCAGGTTCTTGTTTCTGTGACTGCTCCAGGTTCCAATATGGTTTTTCCTTCCTCTTCAATTTCTGGGAATATTGTTTGAATTGGGATCTTTTGCAACTTTTGAATAAGTGGCCATACTTCTTCGTCCTTCTTCCATTCATCGCTTGCTTCATTTATCCAATCTGGTTGGATAATAGAAATAGCACAAAACAATGCTTCCACATCCTCATCCTTTCTTGAGAGTGCATCTACAACAAAATTTTGCTTCCATTTTCTACAGATGATGTCAAAGTCATAACCCATCATATTTGTGACACATTTTTTCTGTTCTTCTAAAGATAATAGTTGTTCTGGGAAGTATTTAAGACTATCATGATCCATTTTTACCTTGAAGTGTCTTCCCATTCGGTAAAGTCGCCATTTATTAAGTGCATGTAGTATTGCCAACATTTCCTTCTCATAAATAGCTTGCTTGACATGTAGTAGTAAAAATACCAAATCACCTACATCAAAACATTTTTCACTATGATGTTGATCTACTTGTTGTTTCATTCGATTTTGCACCAAAGTGGCATTATCCTTTAAAAGTTGGAGAACTCGTTGTCGATGCTCGATGCAATCTTTCACTGCTTGAACCTTTTTCTTCTTGATATGTCCTTCTATCTTTAGAGTTTGAGGAGTGGTAATTTCTTCCAATCCTCCACAAGGTATGGTCGGATTCATTTCTTGATGCTCGATGTGACCTTTCACTTCTTGAACATTTTTCTTCTTGATATGTCCTTCTATCCTGATAGTTTGAGGAGTGGTAATTCCGATCAATGAATTAGAAGATATGGTTGGATTCATTTCTTGTTTCTCGATGTGATCTTTCACTTCTTGCACCTTTTTCTTCTTGATATGTCCTTCTATCTTAAGAGTTTGAGGAGTGGTAATTCTTGCCAATGCTTTACACAATATGGTCTGATTCATTTCTTCTTTCTCGGGGTTGGGTCCTAGTGTATATCTTCTTCTTTTGATGTTTCTTGATCCTTTTCTTCCTCCTCTTCATACTCTATGTAAAATGATTTCTTCTCAGCACACTTATGACCTTTAGTGCATTTTCTATCACAATTGTAACAAATCCCTTTTTCTCTTTTTCCTTCCAATTGTTGTGGTGTAAGCCTTGTAGGTTGTGGAAGGCTAGGAGAAGAAACACTTCCATGATTATAGTCATGAGTGGTGGGATTCCTTGTTTTCATAATTTCGCTTTCAATTTTTCTTGCCAACTCGAATGCTTCCTCCAATGAATCAAGTTCCCAAAAACAAACCTCATGTTGAACGTTATCCTTTAAAGTCCCTATGAAGACATCAATGCTTTGCTTCTCTAGAATATAATTTACCCTTCTATTCAATTTTTGAAAGTCTTCAATGTGCTCTTCCATCGAACCATTTTGTTTGAGATTTATCAATTGGCTAAAGAAGGAGTTTCTCTTTGTATCCTCTTAATGTGCTATCATTTCCTCTGTGAAATTGACCACGTGACAAGTGGTTTACGAGAACAAAGCCCTTTATACCATAAAAATTGTCTCGGTTCTAAATAATTAGATGCAATACATACCTTTTGTAATAGTGGTACACCATGTAGATCAAAATGTTTCTCCATCTATAGTATCCAATTTACCGGATCCTTGCCATCAAACTTCCTCATCTCATGTTTTCTTGATTTTAGGAGCTCGACCTTAAAACGATTGTAACTTTGTAATTTCGGATCCTCCAGTTCTAAAATCATAACCTGCAGTAGCCCTTTGTGTCCTCTTTCCAATCCCACTAGTCTAATCCAAATTGGATTCTCCAAAGAAGAGTTATGCCAAATCTCCCACGGTGACCTGATTATAGACCTTTTGTGAAGAGCGAAATCGTATTAAGTGCTATGTGTCACTGTCTTGACCTTAGGATCTCAAAAATATACACAGGAAACTATAATTTGTCCTCTTTCTGTAACTTCTTACGAAATTTGAATCTGATGATCAAAACAAAAGTTATCACGATTTTCACCAGGTCACCTGTTTGGAATGTAATTCAGGGGTCTGCGAAAACCCTAACTTCCTCAGACTATATCTTTGAAAATATAGTGAGACAGGATCTGAAATTTGGAGCCAAGGTTCAAACTGATTTCTTCTCAAATGGGTTTCTTTGTTAGCTTCTGCAACTTTGTAGTGAAATAGTTATAGCGAAAATCCCACGATGATCTATTTGGAGAAGTGAAACCCTAGAATCCACAACACTGATGCCAAATGTTATGAAACCAGCTCACAAAAAGATAAAAAATATAGATCAACGCAAATTCAGCCTCTTTGAGGGGGAAACCTCCTTTACATTACACAAATGAACAATTCTTTGATGATACGAATGACAAGACCTCCTTTCTATATATAGGAATCTAAGGGGTCATAATATAATCAAAGACGACATAACAATAATAATGTAAGGGCACAATAATAGCAATAGTGGGCTTCTATGGGGCACAATAATAACAATATGGGGACTACATGGGCACAACAATATAAAAATGGGGTTGTACTAATAACAATAAGGGGTTACAATAGTAGTATAGGGGCCTAACATTTATGTTGGTTATAAGCATGGTTAAATGACTGGTTCATGTCATGGTTATTTAATGTATTTACTTGTAGTTATTAAATGGATGGATGCAAGACCTAATTGTTGTTATAACAGTTCAATGGAGAAGGAGGTGATCCTTTTGGTTATGTTTCATAAGTTATTTTAGTCATTTATGCTCTACCTTGTATCCTAGACCCCCACTTGCATTGATGCCAAGTGTTTGATAGAATGTTAGTCTTGGTTGGGGATGCTCAGGCATAGTCCTGAGGTTGATTTTTTATTTTTTATATTTTCATCATGTCTTTGATGGATTTTAAAGGTTATAACAAGTTCTGGGAAGAGGCCGAGATTCTAGGCTAGAAAGGTGGCTCAAATCGCGAGAACGTTGGCACATGTCTCTAGAAAAAGTCCAGAGATGTTGGCACACAGGCTTGTGAGAGGGACTTTCACTTCTGGTCCTTATCTTTCCTATTACATGTGAGCGACCATGGGTTGAAAGGCTTAAATCATCAGTGGGATTTTGCTGCTGATGTGGATGGGTTTGTTTGATATATTCCATCAGTTACATTTCCTTAAGGTCACCAAGGAATTTGAATCCCTTATACTAGCCTCTCTCCTTACATGTTTACCCTAGTTGACCAGTTGCTTGGGTGGACCTAGGAGGAGTGGGTATTACACATTATTTGTCAGAAAATACCCTTCATCTCTAAGAAAATGAAACCTACTTAAGTTGCAGCTTCCTTTAAGGGTTTCAAAATATTGTTCAGAACCATTTTTCTGAACCATGTTAACTCCACGAATCCTTTGTTACAAAAAATGAGAAATGAGAAATGAAACACGAAACGACAATGAGATGAGAAACAAAGTTTGGAGGTTTCACATTTAAGAAATGAGGTGAGAGAAAAAAAAAGGAAAATATGAAAAAAATGAAACAAAGAATTCATTGTCAACCATGAGTTATACTTATGCTATGACACCATGAGTTTCGCTAGCCCAAAATCAAAATTTGAAGCACACAAGGTCATCGCAAGAAGATTCTGCAAACAAATCTTCCACACTGCAATACTACAACACTACATTTCTCGACAAATTCTGATACCTCTATTCATATAGTAGAAACTTTAAAAAATATGAGAACTCACAACTTTAGTGTAGATTTTTCAATTTAGAATTTACATCGTTGGATTGACTTGTAAAGGAACATAAAAAGAGAGGGTCCATGCAATCCAATCCCTTACAATTTCAAACATATTTCCTTGGCCAATGATTCGAAGCTCTTTATCACAAATGCATTTATTTTACAAAAAAATACTTTGATGGTCTATATCTTCAAATTGACATTTTTTTAAGATGAAGTCAAACAATCCCTTGATCAAAATATTTTAGTCTCTGGATAAGTAATAATCTAAGACATATATCTTGTTAGAAAGCTTATGCAAGGTTTTGCCCATTTAGAATCGAAAATGAGAGAGCAATTTTTCAACATAGGAATTAGGGTTTTTCTTGTTTTAGAATGGCCAAAATCTCAGGCACGAATTTAATAGGAAAAGTTGATTTTGTTCTAAGTTGAAATCTTACTTTAAGCAAAATCTCACCAAATTTAACATGGAATTTCTGGTTTATCCATTGATTAAGTTATTCTATCGACAAGATGCACTTCAATTTCGTTACAATGAAATCGATAATATTAATGTTAATTATTCATATATAACATGTAAAATGAATTTTCCAGTTAAAAGAATAAATTTTTGGAGGTCGATTAAGTTAATTAAAAAAACAAAGAAACCAATTTCCTATTGGGAACAAAACCAATGATGTGAATATTAAGTAGTTGGAAAAAATCTGAGGTTGTGTTGAACCACAATGGTAGCACTGTGTTGGAAAATTAATCCCAACCATGACGTTTAATAAACTGAAAATAAGCATACTTGTTGTACACGTGTAATTTTCAGTTAAAAGAATAAATTTTTGAAGGTCAATTAAGTTAATGAAAAAAATAAATAAAAATCCAATCCTATTGGGAACAAAACCAATGATGTGACTATTAAGTAGTTGGAGAAAATCCAAGGCTATGTTGAACAATAATGGTAGCACTGTGTTGGAAAATTAATCCCAACTATCGCGTTAAATAAACTGTGAACAACCATACCTGTTGTACATGTGTAAATCAGCCAAGTAGATTTTGTTTAGAGGTTGTGGATTATGTTTTCAGGCTAAAGGATAGATTAAATGAAGTTTTGAGCAGGAATACTAATTATCCATTCCGCAACACACATCAAGTAATTAATAATGAATGTGAATTTAATGCAAGGTTGGTAAATATGTATGGTCAAATGTTTATTCTACCACTGTAATACGTACTCCGCAACATGGAAAAACATTTTATGTACAATCTCCCATCACATGTCTTAATGTTTTGTTCTATCATGTATTAATGTGTCAAAAATGTATGTTTTGAAAAACTGGTATGTAAAAGTCTTTTGCATAGCTGAGGTTGGAAGTCTGAGAGATCAAAATAGAGAAAGTCATGGAGAAATTTGTGGTGGGTACATAAAAACAATTTGTTACAGGGTTTACTCTGCAACTCCTTTTGAAAATAAATCAAAGTAAGAATACTGTTTTACATGGTGAAAGAGTTTCAACCTCCATTTATCATGCAAATGTATTTTCATGTGTTTTTAAATATAATCTAAAGTATAGTTTGTTTCCATATGTTTTTGAAATCTCACTTCTAGTTTCACTGTGAAACCACTTTATTCTACTGTGAGTTAAATCTATGTGTTTTTAACTATATGTTAGTTGTGATTTGATATCTACAACTGAAGACTAGAGGAAACTCCTTTGCCCTAAATATTTCACGTGGTATTAGAGTAGGTGAAATTTTATTGGTGTAAGAATAAGTGTTTTCACTGGGAGTTAAAGATTGTTTTGAAGGAATATTTTTGGAGCGTTTTTACCAATAGGAGAAAGTTTTTTTATAGTGTAAAATGGCAGCATCATGCACAAGCTTGAATAATACTCAAATACCTTAGTTTAATGGAAAAAATTAGGATTATTGGGCCATAACAATGAAGACTATGCTTTCTTCTCAAGATATTTGGGGATTGGTGGAGGATAGTTTTCAAGAACTAGCAGATGTACAATGCCTTGTCACAAGCAGAAAAATATTTGTTGAGGGACAATAGGAAGAAGGATTCAAAATACCTCTTCTACATCTTTTAAGAATTTCATAAAATTATTTTCCCAAGGACTACGGAAACAACAAAGTGCAAACAAGCATGGGAATCCCTCCAGACAACCTACCAAGGCATGGCAAAACTGAAGACAACAAAACTACAAATGTTGAGGAGAGACTTTGAGAAAAATTGTATGAAAGAGTCTGAGAATGTAGACTCATTTTTTACACAAGTAATTGGACAGGTTACTCAAATCAGGTCTGATGTTGAGACACTTGAGGAAAGGAGAATAGTTTAGAAAAAATTGAGAAGTCTTCCAGCAAGATTTAATCTCATTGTCATGGCCATATAAGAGACAAAGGATCTCTTAAAATTTTTAGTGGATGAGATTCATGCATCACTGATTTCCCATGAACATAGACTGAACATAGAAACAAACTCCTCATTGGAGCATGCCTTCAAGACACAAGTTTCATTTGGTCAAGGTAGATGGAGATGAAGATCAAATGCTAGAGGAACAGGGAGAAGCCCATACAGAGGTAGAAGATGTAGCCCTTTAAGATCAAGTGGAAGGGGAAACAATCAAATTCCAAGTCAAGACCCAAGCCAAAATGAAACACAAGGTCATAGGTATGATAAATCTCAAGTTCAATGTCATTATTGTAAGAAGTATGGTCATTATCAAATGAATGTAGAAAGAAGCAACATGACATAAGTAACAAAGCAAGTTCAAATTTCACAAAGGAAAATCAGAACCAAGATAGCATGTTTTTAGCTTGTAATGTAGCACAAGAAAAAGGAAGGGATGCATGGTTTCTACATTCAAGGTACAATAACCACATGACAGGAAACATCGAAATGTTTACTGATCTAGATGAAAGTGTGAAATCTGAAGTGACATTAGGGACTGATAGCAAAGTCTCTATCATGGGAAAAGGAAGAGTCAATATTCTAACAAACAAGGGGGAGAAGAAGTACATTTCAGATGTTTATTTTGATCTTGGTTTGAAGCATAACCTCATAAGAAATGGACAACTCATGCAAAAGGGCTACAATGTATTTTTCAAAAATGATGAGTGCACAATTTTGGATAAGCCTCCAAGAAGAACATTGATTGCAAAAGTTTAGATGACAAACAATAGAATGTTTCCCCTAATGATAAAACCAGATTTGGAGGAAGAGGGTGTCGAAGCAAAATTGTCAATGAATTCACAAGAGGATGCAAGAAAAGTTGCAACTTTCACACATGTAAACTTTCAAGCAGAGGTCAAAGATGAAAATTGGTTATGACATTTGAGATTTGGTCATCTCAAATTTGGAGGTTTGAATTTTCTACATAGGAAAGGCATGGTGAAGGGATTGCCACTCAATGAAAAACCAAACAACCTATGTGAAGGATGCATCTTGGGAAAACAACATAGAGAGACATTTCCAGTAGGAAAGCAAATAAGGGAAAAGGTACCCTTCGAGATTGTCCGTTTAGATTTATGTGGACCAATGCAGACACCATCAACTAGGGGCAACTATTGTTTTTTTACTTTTATAAATAATTATACAAGGAAGACATGGGCCTACTTCCTAAAACATAAAAGTCAAGTATTAGAGCACTTCCCCCCATAAAAGTCTCTTGTTGAGAAGCAAAGTGGACACTACATCAAAGTTGCAAAAGAGGTGCTTTTACTATCATCAAGACTGCCAGCCTGATCAACATTATCATAGGACTTCAACTTAATTTATTTTCTCTTATCATACCACAATCCATATTATATTGTTACTTGAAGTTATTTTAAAATCCTTTTGGAAACAACAACATGGCTTTCATGTGGGAAGGCCTGAAATATGACCATAAGACCCACAACTTGCAAGATGTTTGGCCTCGAAGCTGTAATATACAACAATATTCCTATCATGGCTCTATATTTAGTCTAAATTACCATTGTTGTCTGATCTTCTATACACAATTTACAACCTGTAGTCATAAGTGTGCTCACTGGATTGCAATATTCCAACCCAAAATTTTTTAGAGATTCCTTGAGATATTTGGATTGGGATATAAACACTCCTTATGGAGACTAAGAGATTTGAAAAACCAGGAAGAAGAACAACTCTCCTATCATGGACATTTTGAATTCTGTCACATACATTTTGTGAAATAATTCCCCAATTGTTCCATGTAACTGGCAAAGACTATATTATCCACATACACTAACACAATTAGTATATGGTCGCGTTTAGAAATTATGTATAAAATGTTATCAATTGTACCTTTCCTAAAGCCTTGTTACTGAAGGTATTTATCTAGATTTTTGTACCAAGCTCTAGAAGTTTGTTTCAATCTAGATAGAGCCTTTTTCAATTTGTATACAAACACTTCATCTGTATTGAGTATAAATCCTTATGGCTGCTCAATGTAAACTTCTTCTTTCATATCTCCATTGAGAAATGCATATCCATCTGATATACCTTGATGTTTTTAAGGTAGGAAAGAGAAATAAATATTCTGATAGCTTCCAGTCTTGATACTGGTGCAAAGGTTTCCTCGAAATCTACCCCTTCTATTTGGCTATTCCCTTTGCAGACCAATCAAGCCTTTTTCCTGATTACTTGACCCTGTTCATTCAACGGTTTCTTGAAAACCCATTTGGTTCCAATAAAGGTTTTCTGTTTAAGCCTTGTAACAAACTCCCAAGTCTCATTCTTTTCAATCTGGTCAAGTTCTTCATTCATATCCTTCACCCAAAACTTGTCCTCACTTGCTTGGCTGAGATTCTTGGGTTTAATCTGTGACAACAGAGCCATACTTCCATAACTTGTATTGCCAACAATTTTTATCCTGGTATGAACACCATGTCCTTGATCTACAAGTATATGACTCTTAGGATGTTTTTTCTATACATACCTGGAAGGTATCTTTTGCCTTGTAGTTGTGCCTTCTTCCTCACCTTCACTATCTGAATCTATTTCTTCTAGATCGCGGACCTCATATCGAGATTTTCTTCATCACCTCAGCTCATATTTGTTTTAAGAGCACAATCCAAGTGGCCTTGGTAAAATCATCAATGAGGAACATGAAATATATTTCTCCTTTTGGGGTTTTTTCTTTGGTTGGGCCTCAAATATATGTGTGACTAAGATCTAGTGGCCTAGATGAGGAGAAATCTTTTGAATCTAAATGAGTCTTAGTCTTCTTGCCAAATTCTCATGACTTACAGATTGAGTTATCAAGCCTTGATAGTCTTGGTAATCCTCTCACAACTCCCATCTTGCTAACTTCTATCATGTTGTCAAAATTCATATGGCCAAGCCTTTTGTGCCACAACCATGCTTCATTCATTTTGTATAAATAATAGTTAACCTTGGAATCATCAAACACATATACATTATTATGGGTTCTGATTGATTTTCCTAGCAAATTTCCATTCTTCATGTTGTGGATCTCACAGTCCTTGGATCGAAAGGTCACATCATAGCCATTATCACACATTTAGCTAACATTGAGAAGATTGTTCTTAAGACCTTCCACATACAATGCATTTTCTTATTTTGTCTTTTGATAAAGACTAACTATTCCTTTACCCTTAATTCTTGTTGGAGCATTGTTTCTGAAGGCGACATTGCTTCCTTTGTCCTTTTCTTTTAGTGACAGAATTTTTCTTTTATCCCCAGTCATATTGTTGGAACAACCACTATCCAAATACCATCCGTTCTCTTGATTATGAGCTGATAGAGCGAGTCCACACTACATGCTCTTTTTAGCATTTTGTTTCCAGCTCCCCTTATCCTATTACATAGCTGACTGCCTAATATTTTGGAACTTAGATAGGTAGTCAAACCTACTTCTACACTCACTTTCTTTGTGCATAAAATTATTACATTTGAAGCATTCTACTTTGCTTAACATGGGAGATAAGACATTTCGAACTCTAAGAGGAGAGTTTTGAGATCTAAAATTCTGATACTTATTATATCTAGAATTTCATCTCTTTCAACTTTGATCCTTCTACAATCAACAAGTTTATGTCCAAAGATATGAAACGTATAACAATGACCATAAAATAAATAATCATACCTATCGTTGGAAGTCTTATGAGTTTGTGCATGAAGGTATCTTGGTTGTATGGATGATTGATAAATTCTCCATTGATGATCTCCTCTTTGCCTTGTTGCTCTTTTTCCTTCATTGATTCTCTCTTGATGCTTCTTTACACATCTTTGTGGTTCTTCGAATCCCGCGAACTTGAATCTTATATTGTCCATAGAATATTCTTGTGTCTATGAGTATCCAAAACCTATTTTGCTTCTTGAGGGCCTTTAGCTATTTAGAATCTAATCTAGTCCCTTGTTCCTTCTGCAAATTTTTCATTTAAACCCTTCTCAGTCTTTATTCCCACAAGATATGTTCTTAGAGAGATAGCCTCTACCTCAAGTGTTAGGTTCCTATAATACTAGTGTATCCCCTTCTTGTTATTGTTAGTGTAGCCCCCTTATTGTTATTGTTGTGCCCTTACATTATTATTGTTATGTAGGCTTTGATTATATTGTGACCCCTTAGACTCCTATATATATAAAGGAGGTTTTTTCATTTGAATCATCCAAAAATTGTTCATTTATGTAATGTAAAGGAGGTTTCCCCCTAGAAGAGATACTTTTTAAAGTCGCGGATCTATCTATTTGTGAGATGGTTGCATAACATTTGGTATAAGAGCCTTGGATTCTAGGGTTTTGCTGCTCCAAATAGGTCATCATGGAATTGTCACTATAATTTTTTTTATACAAAGCTTCAGAAGATGAAATTTCAGCCACGTAGATTCTAACTCTTGTTTAACTTCTCGTATGCATTTCATGTCCTTTCTCGCTATATTTTCAAAGATATGATCCAAGGCAATTAGGGGTTTTGGAGGCTCCATAATTCCATCTCAAAGACGTGACTTAGAAAAAATCATCATAAATTTTTCTCTGAGCAACAAATTTGAATTTCATAAAAAGTGATAGAAAGAGGACATAATTTTGTATTTTGGGTATCATTTTTAGGGCCAAAGGTTGAAATAGTGACACATGGAACTCCATACAAATTAACTATGTTGAACCAGTGTATAATCAGGCTCTTGTGGGAGATTGGGCATAATTATTTCTTGAAGAATCCAATATTGGTCTAACTTTTTGGGTTCAAAATAAGACTGAGAGGGATAATACAAGATGGAATTTTAGATTCTGAAGATTTTCAATTACATAGATACACCAACTGCAATATCTAGCTCCTAAAAATCAAGAAAAAATTGTGTTATTTTTTAATTTTACATAATCTTTATTTGAAAAATCAGTTTGAAGTGATTCAAAGGGCATATTGAAGCATATGTATCATTGTTTGATTTAAAAATGTCTTTAAGAAAAATAATGGACACACCTAGTAAGAAACTGTAAATCTCTTCTATGACACATGAAGAAGATGAAGAAATGCAACATGATATATCAAAATTGTGAGATCGAGTGCAACAAATTTTGTTCGCACAAAGAGTAACCAAAAAATGAAATGGAAGCTAAGATGGATGGTTTGAAGAATAATTTAAAATAATACATGGAAGGTTTGAAGGATGACATGAAAGATAATATGGATGCTATAGAATAAAAATTGAAAGGCAACATGGAAGATTTGAAGAATGGTTTAAAAGCAGACATGGAAGGCTTGAAAGAAGGTTTGACAAAGTTGCTACAAGAAATGCCTCCAAATGGAGAAAATGTATTAGATGAAACTCATTATGAGAAAAAAAGAAATTTTAATCATGATTTCATAGAATCTAATGTTGGATTGAAGACCCACCATATTTCAAATATCGATATGAGGAAGTTTGATGGTAAGGATATGGTAACATGGATACTATAGATGGAGCAATATTTTGATCTCCACAATGTGCAACACACACAAAATGTACGCATTTAAACTTTATATTCAGAAACCAATTAATTTGTATGGTATCGATGGCTTTGTTCTCGTAAACCACTTGTCACTTGTTCAATTTTTACAGAGGAAATGATAGCACATTATGAGGATACAAAGAGAAACACCTTCTTTAGCCAATTGATAAATATAAAACAAAAGGGCTCAATGGTGGAGCACATTGAGCTCTTCCAAAATTATAATATAAGGGTAAATGATATTCTATAGGAGCATAGGATTGATTTCTTCATAGGGACTTTAAAGGATAACATCCAACATTTGGTTATCCTTTGGGAACTTGATTCATTGGAGAAGACATTTAGGTTGGAAAGAAAAATTGAAAGAAAAATTATATCAACAAGGAAGCCTTCCACTCATAACTATAAATATGGAAGTGTTGTTGCTCCTAGCATTCCACAAACTACAAGTTTTAAACCACAATAATTGGAAGAAAAAAAGAACAAAAAGGTTTTGCTATAGTTGTGATAGAAAATACACTAAAGGTCATAAGTGTCCTGAGAATAAATTATTTTACATAGATTGTGAAGAGGAGGAAGAAAATAAACAAGAAACTTGAAAAGAACAAGATATACACCCGGAACCAACCCTAGAGAAAGAATAAATGAGTTTGAACATATCTTGTAACGCATTAGCTGGAATTACAACTCCTCAAAACTCTCAATATAGAAGGACATATCAAGAATAAAAAGTTAATAGTGTTGATTGATTTGGGTAGTACCCATAATTTTATTCATTATAAGATAGGTAAGGAATTGAATTGCCTCCTATACCCAGCACCGGAGTTTCAAATGATGGTTGCGAATGGAGGAACTATAAATTTCTCTGGAAACTGCCATAATATGAAGCTAACAATTGGGGGAATATGTATTGAGTGTTCCAATTCTCTCTATTCCAATGGGCAGTGTTGATGTTATACTAGGAGTCCAATGGTTACAATCTTTTGGTACAATAACTTTTAATTTTTAAGAAATTTTCTTGAATTTTTTTTGGGAAGGAAAGGGAGTTGAATTAAGGGGTATCATAGGGAAACAATTAAAGATAATTAACTCTAATGGCATGAAAAATATTCTAATGAAAGAACAACTAGGCATAATTGCACAATTATGCTCACTAGAGGTTCAAACATCAAAATAATCTATTTATTCAGATCTCCAAAAAGTCTTGGACAATCATTCCAAGGTATTTGAGACTCCCAAAGGCCTACAACCTATTTGTTATCCTAATCAAGCTATTGATTTGATTCCAGGAAGTTTTCCTCCAAACATCAGGTCTTACAGATATCTCTATGCCCAAACAATTGAAATTGAATGTATGGTTGCAAAAGTTCTAGAGGCCAGTATAATTCAACTTAGTCAAAGTTCCTTTTATGCTCCATTAGTATTGGTGCACAAGATGGAAGGATCATTGCACATGTGTCTATATTATAGGGACCTCAACAAGCTCACTATTAAAGATAAATTTACCATTGTTATCATTGATGGATTATTGGATGAATTACATGGAGAAATTTAGTTCATGAAGTTGGATCTTTGTTTAGGATATCATTAAATTAGAATGAAGAATGAACACATTCTGAAAATAGCATTTAGAACTTGTTAGGGTCATTATGAATTTTTGGTCATGCATTTTGGCCTTACCAATGCATCTTCTACATTTCAATGTTTGATGAATTCCATTTTTAAACCCTTCCTTAGAAAATTTGTGCTAGTATTTTTTGATGATATACTAATTTACACCAAGTCTTGGAAGGATCATGTTCAACATGTTGATAGGGCACTCAAACTATTGGAGGAGAAATGATTATATGCAAAAATATCCAAATGTTTCTTTGGAGTACAGGAGGTGGAATATCTGTGTCATATTGTGTCTCATGAGGGTGTTAAGGTAAACCCTAATAAAATTAAATCCATTAAGTAATGGAAAATCCCAAAAACCATAAAGCATCTATGAGGATTTCTCAGGCTGGTAGGGTATTATCACAAGTTTGTAAGGAATTATTGGATAATAGCAGCACCTCTAACAATATTACTGAACAAAGATGCATTTTCTTGGACTCGAGAAGAAACTAAGGCCTTTGAACATCTTAAAGAGGTAATGTGCCAAACACTAGTCTTAACTACGCAAGACTTCAAAAAAACTTTTATTGTGGAATGTGATGCCTCAGGAAATGGAATTAGTGTTGTTTTAATCCAAGGAGGGAGACCCATTTTTTTTAAAGTCATCCAATTGAAGGAAAGTATTTACACAAACTTATTTATGAGAAGGAAATGTTAGCAATACTACATGCACTAAAGCAATGGTGGAATTACCTAATGGGAAGACAGATCAAGGTAAAAGCATATCATGATAGTCTTAAACACGTTTTGGAACAAAGATTATCTTCAGAAGAGCAGAAAAAATGGGTTACAAAAATGTTTGGTTATGTATTTGAAATCATCTAAAAAAAAGGGAAGAGAAATATTGTTGCAGATGCACTCTCAAGAAAGGATGAGGATGTGGAAGCATTGCTTTGTGCCATTTCTATTATCCAACCAGATTGGATAACTAAAGCAAGGGATGAATGGAAGAATGATGAAGAAGTGTGGACACTCATTCAAACGTTGCAGCAAGATCCTAGCACATATGATATATTCAAGTGGGAAAATGATTCATTATGGTACAAATACTGCTTATATCTTTGTAATAATTCCCAACTCAACCAAAATATTCTTTTAGAATTGCACACCTCTCCCTTAGGAGGGCACTCATGACTTTTGAAAACTTACCACAGGGTCAAGAAAGAGTTTCTGAGGGATGGCCTTAAATCTGATATTCAAAAGTTTGTGGCAGAATGTTTGGTTTTCCAACAAAATAAAGTGAGACAATTAAGACCCTGGGTTTGTTACAACCTTTATCCATTCTAAACCAATTTTGGGAGGAGGTTTCAATGGATTTGAACACAGGCTTACCCAAGTCTGAAGGAAATAATGTCATCATGGTGGTAGTTGATAGTCTTACTGTTAGCCCCCTAATTTGCTCTCTTTTGACCATTTTTCCCTTCCTAAATTATAACCATTTACCGTTGTCTTACCTCTCTTATACACCCTCATCTTGCACTAGTCCAAGAATGATGACATATTTCGCATGAACTTTATATTTCATATTTTTAACTTAACTTAGCATTAATTAATTATTTATTACATGATTTCTTGGTTATAATCACTCTTGTAATTTATCGATATCTCCAATGTTTGTTTCATAGTCAAGCACTTACCGTGACCACTCATCCTAGTGCAGGATCGGATCTTGCACCAGTGCCATCACAACGAATCCTTGCAGCAGATCTGGACCTCCTTTATCACCACCTCGTTTTGCATCGCTTCAGTGATGACAGTAGGTTAGATCTGAAGCTAGCCGAGCTTCAACCATGACAGCAGGTTAGATCTGAAGGCAGCCAAGCTCCAGCCACAATAGAAAGGTAATCCAAAGGCAGTCAAGATCAAACTTATGAAGAACGAGCAACTAGAGATTGGCTACGGCTAGTTTTGTTGAAATTCCTATTTTTGAAGGTCGAGAAGCTAAATTCTAAATATCGGTTATGTAATTGGTTAAACGATGTTTTTGGCCTTCAGCCAAAGATCTATATAATGAAAAATGTAAATAGGACAAAATAGTTTTTTGATAGAAGTTTGTATAGAACAGAGATATAACCAAGGAGGTGGTAACATGCTTGTATTTTGTTATCGCCCAAATCTAGGTTGGATTATGTATTGACGCATGTATTTGCCTTTATGAATTAATAAGAAAGGGAGCTCCACCTCGTGTTTCATAAATCATATTTTTGTGTTTGAAAGCTGATGAATTGATAGAGTAGTGAGCAACGTTTCTATTTGAAAGGGAAACGCGTTGGTTGGCTACGGCCCAACCAACCCAACACATTTACCCTATTCTTCTGTTCTTGTAATTTATGCTTATACTATCAGGTGTGATTTAATTTATAGCACATGTATTCCTATTTAAGTGAAAGCGGATCCGCTGTGTGGAGTAGTTAAATTTCATTTTCTTGGACCTGATTTCGAATTGGTTTTCCCGCCTGGTCCAAGTAGGAGAAATAACCCTGCACCAGTGCATGTTGGTGTGCTATTCATTTTCCTGCATTTGATTTCAGATTGGTTTTCTTGCCTAGTCCAAGTAGGAGAAATAAACCTGCACCAGTGCATGTTGGTGTGCTATTCATTTTCTACAGTTCTGTTTGATTTGGTTTTCCCCGCCTGGTCCAAGCAGGAGAAATAAACCTGCACCAGTGCACGTTGGTGTGCTATTCATTTTCTGTAGTTTCGTTTGATTGGCTTTTCCCACCTAGTCCAAGCAGGAGAAATGAACCTGCACCAGTGCACATTGGTGTGATGCCGCAAGCCTTTTTAGTTTACTTCCAACAGCTTTCTTGCTTTCATTAAATACTTTATGACAGAATAAATTATATGGATTGTTTTTTTATTTCTACATTCTGTTAAAATTAGGAACATTCATTTTTATGTGTGCAATTTGATTTCACATAATACTAACACTTCTAGTAGCTAAGCACTTATTTCAAGAATTAAACGCCAAGTACATGAAGCTTTGATCTGGTGCAAGAACTAGCTTCTTGCCATGAGATCTGAGTGCTCTGAACTTGAAAAAGTTCAAGCACTTGCACGAAGTAAAATGCTTTTAGTAAAAACACCATCCATACCCTCTACATAAATCTTTGTTCCTGCACTACTGCAAGGAGACTGCAATAGTGTAGGACAGATTAGTGCAAGAAGGAAATATCTAAATAAGCGGGTTTGAAGGGCCCATCTATTGATACTGCTAAAGTGTCTCTGCTAATGAAAACACACACTCAGTAGTTAATCAATAGTTAGCTAGAGTGATTGACCCTTTATTTTTAAATCTCTTTTGCAAATGCATTCTTTCTTATTCCAATCTTAGATTATTTTGATGGTTCAAGTTGCCTTTTTTTTCTTTTTAGTTTGATTCTACAATCTTTCATTTAAAGAAAGTAGGGATTGACATTAGAAATATTCATACCATCTCTAGCATTGCTTGTGCTTCATCTCTAAGTTTACGAATCCCCTGGGTTGACAATTTAAGTGTTGAGGAGTTTGCTTAAGTGTAATTCCCGCACCGAACATTTTGCCGCCGTTGCCGGGGAGGTGATTTTATTTGGTAAGAATTTTCTGATTATACAATAGAGGTAATTTTTCCTTTATTTTTTTTTTTTTGCAGGAAAAACTTTTTTGAAGGAATTTTATTAGTGTTGATTGATTTTTGACAACATTTTTATTAGAAGTTGTTTTATTATTTTTCTTTCTTTTTTGAAATGTATGCCTATAAAAGGTAGGGGTTCAAATCCCACTAAGGGTTGAAAGAATTCAAAAAACAATTCTCATATTGGGTCTCCTTCTGCGATTAGGAAGCCTAATCCAATTCAAACCCATAACGTAGGAACAATCCACCTAGACTCTGGTGACAACAGATCAGGTGTGGTTCAGTCTGTTGGGAGCAAAAGGGAAACAATGGTAGACCATGAAGATCATGTGGAAGGGACTGCTGAAAACTAGGTAGGTGGGGAACAATCCACTTTTGTGTTTCCAATTGTGCACCTTGATACTATGGCACAAATGAAGAATATTCCACCATCAGCTCTTCCTCATTTCCATGGTAAATTTCATGAAGATATCGACTCTTTTTTATTCGAGTTTGATATTTTGTGTAGAAGTTATGATTATTCAACTGATGCTCAGAAGCTAATATTATTTCTTGTTACTCTCAAGGACTCAACTTTACGCTGGTTTATGGGGTTTGGAGGAAATACTATAGCCTCTTGGGATTAGATGAAGAGAGTACTTTTATCTAAATATCAAGAATATTGCAAAACTCGAGACATGTAGGATGAGATTTTTACAATCATACAAGATGATGATGAAACCCTTGAAGATTACCTAGAAAGATTTCTGTATATTTTACAAAGGTCAAAAATTAAGCTTCATTCCAGTACTATTAGAACTTTGTTCTTAAGAGGACTTACTGATAATGCTAGAAATAATTTAAATCTGTTAGGACAAGGTGATATTTCTCAGCAAACTTTCGAACAAACTTGTGAATTGTGCTGGAAATTTGCAAGAAAGCAGTATAGATCTGGTAGAGGAAGTCAAAATAGAAATAGAAAAACTGAATCTACTGATGCTATGATTATTGGACTAGAAAATAAAATGGAAAAAATGAAAATTGACATAATGAATATTGTTACCAAACAGTTGGACTCTTTAAATTTTTAGCAAAAACTCATGAAGGAACAAGAGTCATTAAGTATTTTCTATCCTATATGTAGAGACAAGCATCCTCCTTAAGAATGTCCTCTTAATTTGAAAGAAACTAATAAGGGTGCTATTTGTGCAGAAGACCATACCATTGATAAATGTCCCTCTATACCAAGACTTAAAGTTGTATTTACAAGGGGACAACCTCAAGCTCAATACTTGTATGCTATGGGAGCAAAAAGAAATTGGCCTTAGGTAGGTGCAGGTATGGCTCCTGAATTTTCTCCACATTATTTTGGCTATAGTTCACATGCATATTCTTATCCTAACACTAATCAGCAGTGGCAGTATGTAAACCAATATCAGCACGGGCAACCTTCTCAACCATGGAAACAAGGCTGGAGAGGGCCAACTCATTCTCCATATTCCTACCAGCCACCCATGCAGTCATATACATCTACACATACACCTTATTCAATGCCTCAACCTCCGAGTCAGTCTACTCCACCATTACCTTTACCTCCACCTTTTTGACCTCCTCAATTTCCCACTCAACCTATGCCCAATCCTAACAATAATAAAGCAGTGCAAATGATCTATGTAACAAACCCACCTTTATTCGAATACCAGTCTACTCCAGTTGGGATTCATGATATTCAATTAAGATTAGGAAGGATTGTAACATCATAAAATCAGAAGCAACCTAGAGTGATTGTTGAAGAGAAAGAAGAAGAGGAAACTCTTAATCATTCTCTAAAAGTTGTCACTAAGAAACCCTTACCCTCTAAATCCTTGCCATCTTCTTCCAACCAGCCTCCCTTCCCAGAGAGGCTAGTAATGGAAAGAGGTGAGCCTATTTCTGAGACTAGCTTGGCATCAGAGCTTCAGAATATTTTCATTAAGATATCTTTGCTCCAAGCCATCAAAGAGACCCCTATTTGTACCAAGTTTATTAAGGAACTCTGTCTCAAGAAACCCAGGAGGCAGAGATTGGAACCCCAAACCATTCAATTTGTTGGTAGGGCAATAGAGTTGATGATGGGATGTGTGTCTATGGAAAAATATGTTAATCCCGAAAACCCTGTTTTCTCAGTTCAGATTGGTAATTTCCTTGTCTCTAATGTTCTTATAGACCTAGGGGTAGCCATTAATGTCATGACTAAGCAAACCATGGATCAACTTCGGTTATCTCATCTTCGCCCTACTCCCACTGTGCTTGAATTAGTAGATAGATCTAAAATTAAGCCAGAAGGATATTGGATGATGTGATCATCTCGTTAGATTCTTGGGAATATCCTGCTAATTTCATTGTGCTTCAGCCAAAGGACCCAATAGGAGGACATCCCTTGATCTTGGGTCGACCACAGCTTGCTACAGTCGATGCATATATTGGATGTCGCTCTGATGATATGTATATTTTGCATGGAATGAAATGCCTTTATGCCCCCAAGTTATGACTGAGCCATTTGAAAAATGGGCTATTGATTTTATAGGGCCAGTAAATCTAACATCATTAAGTAAAAAGCATATCCTGGTTTGTACAGATTTTGTTACGAAATGGGTAGAAGCTAAAGTTGTTTCTTTTGCTATAGAAAAAGTTGTTGTTGATTTTCTTTTTACTGAAATATTTACTAGATTTGGTGTGCCTAGAGAAATTGTTTCTGACAATGGTCCACAGTTTATTTCTGATTTGGTACAGGGTGTGATGGAGCAATATAAGATCCAGCACAGGAAATCCATGCTATATCACCCGCAAGCAAATGGCCAGGTGGAATCCATCAACAAAGTGATCGAGTCCATTCTGACAAAGACAGTAAATATGCATCGGTAGGACTGGGCTGAATGATTACCAGAGGCTTTATTGGAATACAGAACCACTTGGAGAAATAGCACGGGACATACACCATATGAGCTGGTATATTGAAAACAGATTATGTTACCAATTGAATTCCAAATCAAAACTTTCAAAACTACAGTTCAGTTGGGAGTAAATATCTCTGAGGCACAACAATAACGTCTTATCAAACTAAATGAGTTAGACGAATTTCATAGGGATGTTGTTCAGCAGAACATACTAATTCAGTAGCAACATAAAAGGTGGCATGATAAGTCTATTTAGAAAAAGCAATTCCAACTAGGTGATTGGGTGCTCCTTTATGATTCTAGATTTACACATTGGATGGGACCTTATGAAGTGATCCGAGTATTTTAGAATGGATCAGTAGAAGTTAAAACTATTGATGGACAAAATTTAGTATTCTTGGTAAATGCACACAGGTTAAAGAAGTATTTTCAACCACCTACCAGGAAATATTTTACACAACAAGTCCAACAACAATTTGGGCCGGTAGTGGTGAATGGTAATACCAACCTTTTGAAAACATGAATTCTTTTTCTTCTTAAAAATAAAATAATAATAATAATAATAATAAAGTAAAGAAAAAATATTTTCCTGTAATTATGAAAATCAGTTCGCTAACATGATTGCAGAAGGATCAACCTGAAAACCAGCTTGTTAGCAAGAAGATCAAAAATTTCTAATAAAAAGAAAATGTTTCTTGATCTTTAGACATGCTAGTGACCACCAAGTAAAAGTAGGTTCAGCAGAACCAGCCTTTATAAAATTGGGGTAATTAGCATGGATATGTTTACTCAAGTAATGCTTAATCTTCGCTGCAATTATTTTTTCTTGCACCAATGCCGGCAAACCTTCTAGAAATTTTATGCCTTTCTTCATATTCTGCTTTCATAATATTCCCTCAATTTTCTTCTTCAATCCCAAAATGATTAACCTTCCCACATTATTCTAAATTTACCCTATCCGCTTCGAAGAAATACCACTTTAACCTTGAAATTTTTTCCCTATCCCACTTCTGTTTATTCCCTCTTTTGGTACTATTCCTGGAATCCCTGTAACATAATTCCTTCCCATTCTGAAATTTTCCTTTTCCACTTCTTTATTCCCTCATGAATTTATTACAGGATCTCGCACACAAAGAACAAGAGGATATGCTATGGAGCATCAGGAAAGGGCGAAGCAAATTTCTGGTATAAGTTGAGGAAGTCATGTGGAAATCTAGCCTATATTATTTAAATTCTCTATTTTTAGATATTATGCTTGCACTAGTGCATGAATGTTGTCCTATATGATAGAGTAAGCATAATGGTACCATCAGAATAGCATAATTTCAACGGTGCAAGCAAATCAATGCAAGCATGCACCCTATCCAAGACATAGTACAAGTTATTTTTTCATAGCATATGACATAGGAAAGTGGTCACTATGAAAACTTATATGAAGTCCTTTCACTTAGCCAATGAGTACTTAAGCTATCATACTAACTAAGAGAAAATTATTGAAACTACAAGGTGTTTTTTAAGTTAGAAATCATGATCTTTTTTAATGAATGCTAAGTTCTTTTTTTTTTTGAATTATGAAGGAATGTAGAAATGTTTTAACTGTTGCTTGGATATAATTACCCCTCTCTGCCATAATCCTAAACGTCCTTCACTCATAATGATTACCTCACCTAGCCGTTAAAACGCTACCGCAAGTACCAATCCGGCCTGACCTCAAAGTTTTCGTGCATCTATAGCGAATGAACGAGTGATAAGGTGGAAAGGCTGTTGAATAGTTGGATCTCTCTATTTATAAGAGTAGATTTCCTCGACATTGCACGCAGAATTATTAACTGTTGATAGTCGTTAAGTAGTGATGCTGCTTGTTCAAAACTAACCCTCGTCTCTCAGTAAGGTAGAGCAGACTGCAGAGTATTGCAATAGTCTTACACTATTGCGAGACTCGGGTTTTCTTCAGTTTTTGCAGAAGTTTGATGGGCATGATAAAAAAGTGGCTTTACAATTTGCCAGGAGTTTCAGAAACAGCTGAGTGAAAATTGGGCCTCTAAAATTCGAAGTCACAGAGCAATTTATAGCAGTCGCGACAAGCTTGGAGAACACTAGTGAATAGTGGTTTGAAAATTAGAAGTTGGAAAGGAAGCGAGGGAAATGTTTCATCACTGATAAGAATATAGAGGTAGACTAGAAGGTAGGAGTTCCATGTAGTGCCCTACTAGGTCAGTGGAAAAACCTCCTTTTCATCCTACAAAAGTTTGTGACCTGTGAGGGAAGATACACCCACACTTTGGTCTATCATTTTAGAATGCTGTAACATTTTGAATCCAGCTGACACGTTTGGTGGAGGATGAATTTCCCTTATTTTATGCATAAGAGATTGGAGAAAATGGCTAAAAGTGTGCCTATATCACCATGGCATGATAAAATTCATGGTCTTGAGACAACTAAAATTAAAGGTATGGCATGGGAGGCATTGTTAAAACAGTTTTACAAAGAGACAACTGCTAGAAAGGAGATAGAGGACCCCTCTAACACAAGAAACGGCCCGAATAAAAATGGAAGGGGAAGTCCTTCTTGTACCAGTGCAAAAAGGAAATGATCTGGAAAAGCAGAAAATGCCTCAGCTAACGTACCAGCTGAAGAGACCCCTTCTACGCCCAAAATTGACAACCTGTCAGTCCTTGTGGACACAGCAAAGTTTGTAGAGGTCGAAGACGATTCTCTGCTGGCTGATTTCATCAAAAAGCCTCGAAAAAAGAATAAAGTCTCTAATGCAGGCAAACAATCATAGTCCCCACAGGGCATGGAATCCCCTCCTACACCAGTACAGGAAGAAGCAGAAGAAGAAGGAGAGGCAGGAGAAGAAGAACCAGAGGAGGAAGAACTAGAAGAAGAGGGACTAGAGGGAGAAGAGTTTTGTGATGTAACCATGGTGGATATTGAGGTCCCTGAGGAAGACACAGCCCCTGCCGAAATAGAAAAGGAAAAAGATTTAGTAACTCTTGCTGCTCGGGTAGTTGAATTAGAGCTTCAAGTGCAGAACTTAGAGCAGCTTGTAGCCAAAGCATAGGAGGATAAAGAATAGAGTAGAGGAGAATTGATGGCGGAGATCCAGAAAAGGAAAAGGGAAGTTAAAGTCTAGAAGTACCAAGCTGTGCAATGTTTTAGGTGACTTAAAAAGGTGACAAAGAAATTAAAGACCATCATAAAGAAGAAGTCTGAAACATTGCAGGCTGATGACAGTGTGCCAGAGCAGGATTGAGCTGGAATGCTCAAAGTTTTGAAGTTTTTTGCAGAGGTAAAGAGTTGTGTGAGGAAACACAACAGTTTAGAGATAGGAGGATGTTAGACCCCTAATTTTCTCTCTTTTAACCATTTTTCCCTTCCTAAATTATAACCATTTACCATTGTTTTACCTCTCTTATACACCCTCATCTTGCACTAGTCCAAGAATAATGACTTATTTCACATGAACTTTATATTTCATGTTTTTAACTTAACTTAGCATTAATTAATTATTTATTACATGATTTCTTGCTTATAATCACTCTTGTAACTTATCGATATCTCCAATGTTTGTTTGGTAGTCAAGTGCTTACCATGACTGTTGATCCTAGTGCAGGATTGGATCTTGGATCGGTGCCAGCACAACGAATCCTTGTAGTAGATCCAGACCTCCTTGATCACCACCTCATTTTGTGCTGCTTCAGCCATGACAATAGGTTAGATTTGAGGGCAGCCAACCTTCAGCCATGATAGCAAGGCACTCCAAAGGCAATCAAGATTGAACTTATGAAGAACGAACAGTTGCAGATTGGGTACAGTCAGTTTTGTTGAACTACCTAATTTTGAAGGCCGAGAAGCTAAATTTTTCATATCGGTTATGTAATTGGTTAAACGATCTTTTTGGCCTTCGGCCAAAGGTATATATAATGAAGAATGTAAATAGGACAAGAGAGTTTTTTGATAGAGGTCTGTATAGAACAGAGATATAACCAGGGAGGCGGTAATAGGCTTGTATTTTGTTATCGCCCAAATCTATGCTGGATTATGTATTCACGCATGTATTTGCCTTTATGAATTAATAAGAAAGGGAGCTCCACCTCATGTTTCATAAATCGTATTTTTGGGTTTGAAAGTTGATGAATTGATAAAGTACTGAGCGGCATTTCTATTTGAAAGGAAAACACATTGGTTGGCTAGGGCCCAACCAACCCATCACGTTTACACTATTCTTATGTTCTTGTAATTTATGCTTATACTAGTAGGTGTGATTTAATTTACAACACGCATATTCTTGTTTTAGTGAAAGTGGATCCATTGTCTGAAGTAGTTAAATTTAATTTTCCTACACCTGATTTCGGATTGGTTTTCTCGCCTAGTCCAACCAGCAAAAATAACCCTGCACCAGTGCACATTGGTGTGCTATTCATTTTCCTGCCTCTGATTTCGGATTGGTTTTCTCGCCTGGTCCAAGCAGGAGAAATAAACCTGCACCAGTGCACGTTGTTGTGCTATTCATTTTCTACAGTTTTGTTGTATTTGGTTTTGCTCGCTTGGTCTAAGCAGGAGAAATAAACCTGCACCAATGCACGTTGGTGTGCTATTCATTTTTTGCAATTTCGTTTCATTGGATTTCCCCGCTTGGTCCAAGTAGGAGAAATGAACCTGCACCAGTGCATGTTGGTGTGATGCAGCAAGCCTTTTTAATTTACTTCCAGCAATTTTCTTGTTTTCATTAAATACTTTATGATAGAATAAATTATATGGATTGTTTCTTTATTTCTGCATTCTATTAAAATCAGAAACCTTCATTTTTATGTGCGCAATTTAATTTTAAAGAATACTAAAACTTGCAGTAGCTAAGTGCTTATTTCAATAATTAAATGTCAAGTACAAGAAGCTCTGATCTGGTACAAGAACTAGTTTCTTGCCACGGGATCTGAGTGCTCTGAACCTGAAAAAGTTCAAGCCCTTGCACGAAGTAAAACATTTTTAGTAAAGACACCATCTATACCCTCTGCATAAATCTCTGTTCCTGCACTAGTGCAAGCAGACTGCAATAGTGCAGGACAAATTAGTGCAAGAAGGAAATCTCTAAATAATCAGGTTTGAAGGGCCCATCTGTTGAGACTACTAAAGTGTCCATGCTAAAGAAAACATAGACTCAGTAGTTAATCAATAGTTAGCTAGAGTGATTTCCCCTTTATTTCTAAATCTCTTTTGCAAATGCATTCTTTCTTGTTCCAGTCTTAGATTATTTTGATGTTTCAAGTTGCCTTTTTTTTATTTTTAGTTTGATTCTACAATCTTTCCTTTAAAGAAAGTAGGGATTGACATTAGAAATATTCATACCATCTCTGGAATTGCCTGTGCTTTGTCTCTAAATTTATGAATTCCATGGGTTGACAATTTAAGTTTTGAGGAGTTTGCTTAAGTGTAATTCCTGCACCCAACACTTACTAAGTATGCATACTTTTGTGCATTATCTCATCCATTAAAGCTAGTACAATTTCTACTGCATTTATGGAAACAATTCAAAAGCTACATGGAAACCCAAATATTATTGTAAGTGACAGAGATCCCATTTTCACTAGAATTTTTTCGATGGAATGATTTTCTCTTGTGGGTACTCAATTAGCTCATAACTCAACTTATCATCCTCAATACAATGGGAAAACTGAGATAGTGAACAAATGTTTGGAAGGATATCTTTGTTGCTTTGTATCTGATAAGAAAACATAAAGGGTAAAATGGATACATCTGGCTAAATGGTGGTATAACACTTCCTTCCATACTGCAGCAAAAATGACCCCATTTATGGCACTTTGTGGATATCATCCACCATCCATCACATCAACTTTAAGAGAAAATTATAAGGTTAAAATAGTAGAAGATCACATCAAGCATCAACAACAAGTTCTCCAACAGTTAAACGATAAACTTACTTTGGCACAAAATCAAATGAAACAAAAGCAAGATCAACATCACAGCAAAGGAAGTTTTGATGTCGGTGACTGGATATTTTTACGGCTACAACCATACAAAAAAATGTCCGTCAATGAAGCTAAGAAGGATAATAAATTATCACCAAATTATTATGGTCCTTACGAAGTGTTGTAAAATATCGGTACTATGGCATACAAATTGGAGCTTCCTACATCTTCCCAACTGCATACAATTTTCCATGTTTCATGCTTAAATAAGGTTATAGGTGACAAGCTTCGAGTTCAAACAATATTTCCAGAAATTGAAGAAAAAGGAAAAATCATATTGGAACCTAAAGCAGTCATGGAAATAAGAACTCGATAGCAACAAAATCGATTAATTTTAGAGTATCTCATCAAGTGAAAGAACTTACCCACTGAAGATTCCACATGGGAGGATGAGAATTTTATACAAAAGAATCCAGAACTACTCAAGCATTGAGGACACCATTTGTTTGAAGGAGAGGGGCATGTTAGGTCCCTATAATAATAGTGTATCCCCTTATTTTTAATTTTATTGTAGCACCCTTATTGTTATTGTTTTTCCCATGTATTCACCATTATGTTATTATTGTGGCCCATAGAAGCCTACTATTGTTTTTGTTCTACCCTTACATTATTACTATTATGTAAGCTCTGATCATATTGTGACCCCTTAGATTCCTATATGTAGAAAGGTGGTTTTTTCATTTGAATCATCGAATAATTGTTCATTTATGTAATGTAAAGGGGGTTTCCCCCTCAAAGAGGATAGTTTTTAAAGTCTTGATCTATCTATCTCTCAGTTGGTTGCATAACATCAAGACTCTGATAGTTTTCTTTCCATTCATGGATCAAGTCTTGAAGAATCTCTTCCTTTCGTTTAGCTTCTTCCAACTTAACTTTCAAAGAAACAATATCATCTTTGCATGTCTTTGAGATCATTTCCTTCCTTAAATTCACCATCTCTTATTTTAATTACTTGTTCTCTTCTTCTAGTTTCTCACATGTTCATTGTTTTTCTTCTAGTAGAAGGACTAAACTATCTTTTCTCTTGATAGCTTCTTCAATTTTTTATTTTTTGTAAGAAAACTCCTCATTATTAGAGTAATACATACCTTCTTTAGTACGTTGTAGTTGTTCCTTCACCTGCTTATTATTTTTCCTTTCTTTCTTTGTTTAGCTCATCAAGAGCACTAATGAGTTCCCCTTGAAGGTCCACTACCGTTTTTCTTATTCTTCCTCTTCAAAGTCTATAATAATTTGTTTCCTGCAGTCTGTTCCAAAATCCATAACTAAATACTTATCTAAATCATCCTCTGAAGATTTTTCAATGTCTAACTCTGGTACTGAGCTATCCTCTTTGGAGTATAACCCCTTTTTCTTATAGAGCTTTTTCTTCCGATGTTTCTAAGACTTGTTTCCAAATTTCTGATTGTGTTCCTTTTCATCCTTTTCTTTATAAGGGAATTTGGACGAAAATTGTCCAATTCTTTCATAGTCAAAACATTTAAAGGGCAACTTCCCTTTATATTTTCTTCAGCCAACTCTTGACCAGATTAATAACTGGAGAAGTCTTGATGATCTTTGTGATACTTGGCCTTTTTGGATACTTTGAATGTTGCTTTCTTAGGTTAATATTTCTCACTTCCTACTCTCATTTCATAGGTTGTGAGAGTACCATGTAGCTGGTCCATATTGAGATCCTTTAAATTGACCATTTCTTCAATAGTTGAGACTTTCGCATTAAATCTCATGGGAAAAGATCTTAATATTTTCTGAACAATCATATATTCTTGACTTATTCACCAATTCCTCTAATCATGTTGGTTACTTCATCAACTCCGAGGAATTAATCTACAATGATTTCATCTTCACTCATTCTCAAGCTCTAAAAACTCATTTTGAAGGTTTTAAGTTTCGCCTACTTGACTTTATCATCTCCTTCATGACTCTGATTAAGATTTACCCACACTTAGCATACTTATAGTGCATAACCTTTAGAAGTTATGATTGACCAAGACCAAAGAGAATGGAATCCTTGGCTTTAGAATTATTTCCATATAATGTTTTACCATTTGTATTAGTGGGAGGAATATCATGGACATTGTAGTCTACTAGCACTAAAGTCCAAACATCTACTCCCATGGACAAAAGATGTGCTTCCATCCTTACTTTCCAAAAGGCATAGTTTTTTCTATCAAATATTGGTATTCTACATGGGTAAGCCTCTTGAATCTATTGCCTAGACATAATTCCCTATAGATCTACCTTCTATTGGTTAGACTGTTCCTGAAGGAACCTGGCTCTAATACCAATAGTTGGAATAAGGAATTTCTAAGATGGGGGTTGGGTGAATCAATATGTAACACACTCTTCCCATATACACCCAAGTAACTAGTGAAATGGGGTAAACATATGAGGAGAGGCTAGTATGATATGATTCGACCTCCTAGGTATCCTTAAGGAAGTGGAATTGACAGAAACCCATCAAACATACCTTCCAAATTAGCAAAAGTGCTCCCAAGAGCCATCCCAACCACACAAGTATTGTGCCCCTGGTTCCTACTAATTTTTTAATCTATTAAACCTCTAGATTCTCCCATGCTATGGGAATGCCAACATCTAGAGAGCTTTGAATTCTCCGACAAGCCTGCATGCCTACATCCAGGGAGTATTTCCAACAAACCTGTGCTAGAGTTCATGAGATTTAAGGCATTTTTCAAGCCCAGAATTCCAGCCACTGCCCATATCTTGTTGTAAATTTCGGAATCCATTTTACACATTATGAAAAGACCAATAAACCAAAAACTAACTCTAGAACTAGGCATGACCATCCCCAACTGGGATTGATATTTTATTAAACAAATGACATCAATACAATCTACAAGTCTTGGTTATAAGGTAGAGCATGAATGACTAAAAAATATTATGATACAGGACAAGAAGGATCACCACCTTCTACCTTGAACTAATATGAAATCAATTAGGTCTTGCATCCATTATCCTTTCAGTTACAAGTAAATACATGAAATAACCATGACAATAACTAGTCATATAACCATTCTTATAACCATCACTAAACCATGAAAATAACAGTGAGCTATCAACCATTAAATCCATATCTTTACCCAACATTCAACTTGCAATACATGTCCCTTAACCGTGGTCTTTTTTTTCCTTTATGAAATTTTATTACATGGAATTTTCACCAGGGTTGTTACATAGTAATAGTGAGATTCTTAAATCTTTCCCTGAATACGCTTTCAGTCCTTTTTATTTTTTGTTTCTTATGAGAGCATATATTTATAAATAAAGTGAGAAACAAGTTTAAGCATTCATATTTTGTACAACTAATCACATGAGCAGCATACACATTTTAATGTTGATGTTTTCATGTACAAACGCAGAGGGAAAAACCACCAATTTGTTGTTTGTTTATGATGTAATTTGAGCACCTGCTTAATTACATCAGTTTGTTTGTGAGCACCCACTCATAGGAGGTACGAACCCCCTTAGGTTAGAAGGAACCAACTTTCCAAGATGCACCAACCTCTTCTAAATGTAGACTATAACCTACTCTTGCCACTATTCTACTATTTCATACAATTTTCAAACTGAAAATAGATGCACATACAATTATGGAAAAGACCAATCTGTTTGGTTTCATAAACAAATTCTACCCTTGGTCCACTACTGTTCCATAAACTCCCTTTGTCTCATATAGCTACTCTTTTCTCTGCTCACAACAACATATCCTCAGCACTTTGCCTTCTCTTGCATAGGCTCTCTACTACACACACTTAATCTCTACTCATGTAGTTCTTCTCAGAGCACTCACACTTCTCTCATTGCTCAAGTCATAAAAAATGCACTTTACTCCCCACATTGCTCGATGGAAATCGATGGTTTTGATCCACTGATGCACACTACACGATGTTGTCTCTGCTGCCTATGTCTATACTTCTTAATTGTACTTGAGTATGGCTCCTCTTGTTGTTGTTGCATCTGTTGGATAAACTTTGGCCTAGAATTAAACACATAAATGGGCTTTCGAATTGTTCACTGATTCCCTGCATAATCCTTCATACTGAGAATTTAATCTCAGGTGACTTGCACACTCCACCGTGACTCACATTCTTATTCATTGCTCCACAGAGATTGAAAGTACTCCATAATGGCCACTTTGTTCCTTATTTAAATCTACTAGATGTGTACATGAAGCAGCCAATTTCTTTCTCCATTTCTTCAGTTCTTCTATGTGAACCATTTTCCTCGTTGCCTTGTCTCAGTGCCTTACGTAAATCCAACTAAATCCATAAACCAACTCCACTGATCTGCATTTAATATTTAGTTGCCGACCCATTCATCCATTTAACTCATTGTACTGTTTCATAAGAGCCCCAACGTATCATAACTCAAACAAATGAAATGTTACGATATTACATAGCTCCAATATCCTTAGCCCACTAGGCCGTTAGCTCCCCGATAATTTATTTTCTCATATGACCAAGCCTGTGACCATCAGCTTATCTTACCACTGTAGCATTATATGAGAGCCCCTTTATATCATAACTTTTACAATGTCCCAATTTTGTCTTAGCTCCTTCTATTTAGGCCTTTGTTACTTGGAGCTCCATATGACCATGTGCCAGATAATATTGGAGCCCCCTTTATTGTGAATTTTTCAAATTTCATTTGCATAAGCATTACAATGTCCTCATACTCCGATGTACTGACCTTCGATATGCTGACATCACTTCTACACATGGCGACTCTTGAGTGGTGACATGTGTCACCCTGATTTGCGCCATTAGGCCTCCGAAAGTGAAAAAATAATAGTCCACATGTCCTTTGCATTGTCACATAATAATGAAGTCATTTTCCACTCTAGCTTCTCAGATCTAATCACATGCCACCATGTGTCCTACTGAAGGAGAGAGAAAGAGTCCCGATTAGGATTAGTTTTACAACAAAGTCCTTTATTAATTTTTCTAAGCATCCCTCAATGCTTTTAACGATATCAGAAACAATAAATATCATAACTTATCAAAATAAAAATGTTAAGAACTTATGATATTATGATATGCTTCGACTTCTGATATGCCAATGACCTCCAGCTTCCGATATCCTGATATGACCTATTCTGAGGTTCTAACATTCCAATCTCTGATATAGCCTACTCTAGGATCCTGATATCTGGTCTCGATGTGCTCTAACCTCTGATATTCACCCTTTTACTCTCTTAACCTCTGATATAGCCTACTATAATGTTCCAATTGTCTCCAGCTTATGATATATTAACCTACTTAGGACTTCAAGGCCCTGACTTCGGCAGACCATAACTTTTGATCCAAGAGTCTATTTTTAGACTTCCACACACCATTAGAAATCTCTTTAAGAAAATTTTCCAATCAAGAGAGTCAAATATAGGCTTTGAGCCCATTTGATACCAAGAAAATGGTTGCACACTCTCCACCATTATTTTCTCATAAACCCTTCTTCTAAGTGCAAGGAATCCTAAACTCCCAATGATCATAGTAATCATTTTATGGCTTCTCCAGTAAACCTGCTACTGTGATGATTCTCTACATAAAGCCTACAGCTACTGTAGGATTCCTCCTGAGCCTAGACAACCAATCACCAAATTTTTAATCATTTTATGGATTTTCAAAAAGCCTGCTACTATGATGATTCTCTACCAGAAATCTGCAACTACCATAGGATTCCCCTTGAGCCTGGAATACTAATCACCATAATATTCATCATTTTATGGCTTTTCAATAAGCCTGCTACTATGATGATTCTCTTCTAGAAGCCTACAACTACCATGGGATTCCATCTGGACTCCCAATCCCCATGTTGATCCCATTTAACATTAATTCCAACACTATCACAACTACTAGCCATCTAGACACTACCAATTTTCCAACATGTTTTTTCATTTGATGAGACACTTAATAATTACTCAATTTCTCAACTACTTAGTCCTTGTTTCTATGATTGTTTTTGGTTGTAATATTATTTTCTCCTCCTTAATTTGTAGTAGAATATTTTGCAGTGGAATCTTGTGACTGATTACCTTCTTTAAGTAAAAAACATGGAAGGATGGAATTACACATGAAGATGGAGGAAAATCTAACTTTTATGCTAAACTTCCAATCCTTCATTCACTTATATTTTTGTAGACTCAAAAATACCCAATACCCCACATCAAATTCCCCTTGATTTCAATGCTAATATGTTTGTTGTTTCATCCTATTTGTGCCCTAACCATGTTTTCCTTAAATAGTTTGAGAACCTATTTTTTGTGTTGTATGTGGTCCACTACTAATTATTCATTTATAATCCTTTTATAGTGCCTTTGTTGTACCTTTAATGAGCCTTTCTTTGCATTGGCTCTGGTTGGAAGTTTGTACCAAGAACAAAGTTTTTATAGTTCTATATAAAATTACCTAGTCTATAATCTTCGAACACAGGAAATTTTCTTTTTAGTTTTCATTCACTCTATGTAATATATTCTCCTTTCATAACCATTGATGTTATTGGAAAATCAATGCATTCAGAATCCATTAAAGCAACATTGTGGGTTTTTTTCCATTTACAAAAAATGCCAACCAATGTTCATTTCCCGTTCGTTGATTTTTGGAGAAACCACTGCATATATGTCCCCTACAAAAAATGGGGTGTTAACACGCTAGTGCACTAAATAAATAAAGCATAGTACAATCATGCTAGTTAATGAAAATTAATAAGATATTCATCGAACTAGGTTATACAAAATCTGAGAGGTGATCATAATCTATTAAAATACTTGATTATTCCTCTTCCAACTATGATAATTTTGTAGTTATACATTGACCAATAGGGAGTATTACATGATCCCAACTATCTACCCTGTATATGGAATCAAAATTTCCCCATTCGCTCCCACCACATGCCACAAATCATAGAATTCCAAGTATAACATTGTCTAATGATCGAGTTGATTGAAATCCATGAGTTCCTTGGATTTTTTTGCATCCATGTAAATTTGTTGTGTCTACATTGACCACCTCCCAAAAAATATATGTATTTGTGATTTCCTGGTTGATTGGTATTCTTGTGTTCTTTCTACCTCAACCTGCATAAGTGAAGAACTCTAGTCAACAATATATTTTTCTGTTGGCATTATGACAAAGGTGTTGTCCTTGATGGCAACCTACTTGATGAATATTATCAAAATGAAGATAACATGATGATTTTACAACCTAATACACATGTGACAATAATTTGGACAAAGGCATAGTAGTCCGGAGACAAAAGAATGATGACGGTGATGTTTTGAGAAATACACGCAGGTTCTATGAAGAAAATCTGCATACACATATGGGTATGGAAAAGAGAAAGCGCATATAGTTTCTACACCATGGTATCCTAAGTACTATGGTATTGGCCCATAGTAATGAGAGAGGCAATGAATATTTGATCCTATCCAGGAATACCATAGACATTACTAAGGATTTGACCTGTGGTATTAGGTAAGGCCTAAGATATATAAGGAGATGAATATCAAAGTGTTTAGTGTGCAAGTAATGGGCTATTGATGATTTTTTCATCTAGAATAAGGTTTCCCAAGGAATTTGATGTGGGACCAGATCTTTTAGATCTGAAATGACTACATGAGTTTCTCATGGGTTGATCTGTGATAATATTGTTCTAATGTATGTTTGTTACTGGGTTTCCCAAGATTTTGGTTTAACTAAAGTTCTGTTATGAAGTGAAGGAATGAGTCAATAATTGTAGATATATATGCAAGTTTGTCTTATAAAAAGTGCGTACAAGTGCAGGTCTGCCTCTAGGTAGCCACGTGTTGATTATACAGTAAGGAAATATCTGTAGATGGGTATGCTTCTTGAAAGCTACATACACATGAAAACGTATTTTATAATTTTCACATACATATGTGGGTTTATGAAGTATGTGTAGTTAATGATGTCTAATGAGTCTTGACGTGATGGTTGTTGTTTGTTGATGTGGTCTTCTTCATAATAATATGTATTTGATAATATGGTGAAGTTGAATGGTTTGTGAATGAAATATTGAACTATATTGATGTTGGTATGTAATGATCTGTGAGTAACTCGGATATCTATGATGAAGGATATATGTGTCTTTGATTAATTTCAACAGTGCAATGTTTTAGTATGAAGGATCAATGTTTTTGAGATCTGTATGTAGGTTTGATAAAGGAAAAAGATGTATACACAGGTATTATTCATAACAATAGCATATACATTTTGACATATTGTTGATCAAGGTTTACAGTGGTAGCAATTGGTTTTAGTGATAGATAACATTGTATGACTTGATGATTGGTAGTGCATTAAGATGATCTATTTTGGTTTAGTTTTATTGGTTGCAATGAGATTCAGTGATTGATTTTTTTCAATAGATTCAATTATTTGATGATGGGAGTGTGTCCTGTATGAAAATTTGATGAAAGGTGTCCTACAGGTTGTAATGTTTTGATCAGGTGGATCCATTTTGAAACATTCTTAAAAGTGATCCACAAGGAGTTGAAGATAAGGGGCTTGTAGCTCCCTTCTAATTAGTGCTAGAGAACGAGAGAATGTTGTAGCCTTCTGTAGGTGGGTGTTTGCGTATTGGTATGAGTATGCACTAGTACAAGATTGTAAAGAATGTTTTTTAAAAGAAGAAGACAAAGACAACAACATCATTGGTTTTTTTCCCACATTGAGTTTCCACCTAAAATCCTAGTGTTCATATGTGTTGACTATGTGTGATTATTTATTTTATTCTTACTGCACTTGATTTCCATTTAATTAATTCCTAATGAAGGGAAAATACACTGATTCAAATTAGATAATGAAGTATTAATTAAAAATATAATTAGCTACAAATACATTGGTTGTCTGCAAACAACAGCATACATATGCAGGTTTACCTCATTAAATTCATCTACAAAAATATGAATAGAAGATGAGAAGTTCAAGTAAGTTTTAAAATACTGATTCACCACCCCCTAGTATTTTTCCTAAAAATTTGTATCAGAGTAGGTCCTTCAAAAGAAGTTTAATCGCTTGAAGGAAGATTCATCAAGATGAGGAACTAAGAGGGACAAACATCCATCTGGCCACCATTGTTTAATGAATCCAATCTAGTTTTCTTGAAGGTTAGAACAAGAACTTACATACAACTACTTAGAGCTTATGTTTGGGTATTCGTTGAAGGATGCTATTAGTATCCATCCACCATTCCCACAAATGAAGCAAAAGAGAAAAAGGATGAGACCAATGAAAAAGTTGTCGATGCTCTATTAGGAAGCTTGGCAGAATTAAAATTTGTAAAATTCATATAGTTGAATATCAGAAAGGCTATATGGGACAAGATCATCCAAAGTTATGAAGGTGACACCAAGCTAAGGTATGCCAAACTTCAAACATCTAGAATTCAGTATGAAACTCTTAGAATGCATAATGATGAAATCATTGCTAGTTTCTTTCTTAGAGTAGATGTGATAGTTAATTCAATGAGAAATCTTGGTGACGAAGTAAAATAATCATCTATGGTTGAGAAAATATTAACATCTCTAACACCGAAATTCGTCTCAAAAGTCTCTTCCATTGAATAAATGCAGGATTTGACGAAACTTATTGTTGAAAAGTTTCATGTGATTCTAGCAGCCTATGAAATGAGAAAAGGGGATCCCTCAAATATCATAGAAGTTGCATTCAAGGCTACTTCTAAAGGAAAAGGAAAGGATGAACTTAAAAAACTAACTTATGTATCAGATGAAGAAGAGGAAAACTTCATGAAGAAAATTTAAGTAGGTATCGACAGATTTGGAGGTAAGCTTCCCTTCAAATGTTTTTCTTGTGGAAGAGTTGGTCACTATGCTGCTAAATGTCCTTATAGAGAAAATCATGAGAAAGGGAAAAATTCAACAAAAGTAAATTTTAGAGGAAAGTTAAAAAAAAAAAAGAATTTTCTACAATCACGAAGATAGTGATGGTCTTTCAAATGGCGAAGAAGGTGAGCCTGATCAAGAATATAAATTACTTATGGCATTTGGCAAATAAATGTATTGATGAGTTTGATGATGTTTTTATGGATGCCTTGGAAGAAAAGGATAATTTCATTGAAGAAATAACTCAGCTTAAAATTCATTTGTAAGAAGCTAAATTAGTAGAAGAAGATCTAAAGAAACAAATTCTAGAAAAGGAGAAGCATAATGAAAAGTTAGAAATAGAAATAGTAAGTCTAAGGAAGGAACTTAAGAAAAAAAAAGTTATAAATGTTAGGTTTGCTAAAGGATTTGAAACCTTAGATTAAATCATCAAAGTGAAATGCTCTCCTCTCATAAAAATAGGTCTTGGATGCAATCGAGAATCATGAAAGACTATAAATCCTTCTGAAATAGGTACAAGAAGCTATCTCAATGCAGTAAAAGGAAGTAGTCAACAAAACTCCTGCTATCAACAAAAGAATAAAGGATCAAATTCTTTTTAGGTAAATATCTGTTACTACAACCAAAGGAAAAACTACATAAGAAGGTACTATACTCCCAGAAACTTCTACTTTAATGGTAAATGCTTCACTTCTAATCATTTTGGTCATAAGGTTGCTCAGTGTGTTTCTTACAAAACTATCGTGACTAGATAACAAAGAAAGCAAAAGAATGAGATTGGGGTAAAGAAATTCTCTTACAATACTTTCTCACCTCTTCAAGATGAAATTGAATGTTAATTTTTCAATAAATTTGGGAATAAATAATTTGAATGTAGGAGAAAAATGTGATCAACACCTTAGAATGAAGAAAATGAAACAACATCAAAGGTATGGAAAAAGAAGACAATGGAATCTGAAAGTTGTGGTATAGCTTTATATGCAGGAGATCAAGAAAATTTGTGGTACATTGATAGTGGATGCTCAAAGAATATCACATGGGATAAATATATGTTTATGTCCTTTAATGAAATAAAGAAAGGAAAAAATGTAAGCTTTGGAAACAATTCACCTACTACTATCAAAGGAAAAGGAATTGTTTTACTGAAAGAAAAGGTTAAAGCTAGAAATGTTTTGTTTGTTGATGGATTAAAACATAACTTGTTGAGTGTTATTCATATGTGTTACCAAGGGAATGTTGTTATTTTCAGATCAAAGATTAGTTGGTTCATAATCTTGATACAGGTAAGATCATAATAAAGGGGACAAGAACTCCTGGTGATGTCTATGTCTTGGAAAATGGTCCAGAACAATGTTACTCAAGAAAATCAGAAGAAAGTTGGCTATAGCACAAAATATTGGGACATCTAAGCTTCACTCAAATATGTAAGTCAAGAAATCTATGAATTGTTCGTGATTTACCTAACATCTCTCTACCAAAGAGTATCATATGTAATTCATGCCAATTTGGTAAGAAAAACAGGGTTCAGTTCAATGTCAAAGAAGGTACCGCAAGTAAGCCACTTGAAATTATTCATAATGATTTGTGTGGGCCTATGAGGAAAAAATCACCTTAGCAAGAACACTATTTCATCTTATTCATTGATGTCTTTACTACAATGTGTTCGATTGGATTATTAAAACATAAAGTTGAAGCATCTGATAAATTTAATGTCTTCGAAGCTTTAGTAGAGAATGAGTTAGATTTAAAAATCAAATGTCTTAGATATGGCAGGGGAGGAGAATTCATATCAGATGAATTTTTCAAATTTTATGAGCAACATGGCATCAAGAGGAAATTTTCTATAGCTAAAACTCCTCAACAAAATGGGGTGGCAGAAAGAATGAATAGAATAATTTAACAAATGGCACATGCCATGCTTGATGAGTCTGAGATACCTCATAATTTATGGGGAGAAGAAGCACATAAAACTGTGACTATTCTCAACAAAGGTCATGTTCATGTAAATAGTGATAAGAATCCTCATGAAGTTTGGTTTGGTAATCCTCCAACTCTCAATGATTTTAGAGTCTTCGAAAGAAAATGTTACATAAAGGATAATGATGATGAGCTTTGAAAGTTTGAAGCTAGATAATATGAAGGAATTCTACTTGGATACTCCTCTAGAAGAAAAGGATATAAATTCTACAATAAAATACTTCAAAAGATTGTTGAATGTATTGATGTTATGATCAATGAAGCACATGACAACTACCAAAAGGGAAGCATGAGTAGATGACGAACGTATTTCTACAACTAGCAAAAAGGATGTAAGAGACTAAACTAGTGAATCATCAAAGAAAGGAATTGACAATACAGAAGCATCAGAAAGGACTCGATCAAGGTATGTTTGGAAAAATCATCCAGATTATCAAATTCTAGGAGAAAAGGAAGCTGGAGTACAAGCTAGAAGAGCTCTTATTGGAACCCATAGTTATCTAACCTTACTATCCACAATTGAATCGAAACATGTAAATCAAGCAAGCAATGATGAATGCTGGGTTAAGGCTATGGATGAAGAAATTAACCAAATAGAAAAAAATCATACATGGGAATTAGTCCCAGGACCTCAGGATAAAAATGTTATTGGGACAAAATGGGCATTAAAAAATCAACTAAACAAAAATGGAGAAGTAATTAGAAACAAATAAACACTCATATGCAAAGGCTATGGTCAAATAAGGAATAGAATTTAAAGAAACATTTTCACTTGTAGCTAGAATGGGAGCCATAAGAATTTTTCTTTCATTTTCAAGCTTTCATAATTTCAAATTCTATCAAATGGATGTTAAATATCCATTTCTAAATGGGGACCTAGAAGAAGAAGTCTATATCAAATGACGTGAAGGTGTTCATTCTAGGAAATGATAAAAATATTGCTGACAAACTCAAGAAGCCATTATATGGGCTAAAAAAATCTCCTCGTGTATGGTATTATCGTCTTGACAAGTATCTCCAACAACAAGGCTTCACTATGGGTCTGCAGATAACAACCTATATATAATATGGATGAGGGTAAAATTTTAATAGTTGTTGTTTACATAGATGACAACATATTTGGTAGAAATGAAGAGTCCATGAGTCAAAGATTTTCTTAGGTCATGTAGCAGGGATTTGAAATGTCCCTACTTGGTGAACTAACATATTTTCTTGGTCTACAAGTACAAAATGAAAATAATGGTATCTTCCTCTCATAGACAAAGTACCTCAAGCATATTTTGAAGAAATATGGAATGGAAGACTACAATTTTGTATGCACACCAATAGTAATAGGATGTAATCTTAATTCACATGATGATTCTCACTGAGTCGACCAAATAGAATACAAAACTACGATCAAAAGCTTACTTTATCTTACAGGAGCAAGACCAATTATCATGCATGTAGTTGGAATTTTTATATGGTTTCAAGAAAATCCAAAAGAAACTCATCTTCATGCAGTTAAGAGAATATTTAAGTATCTACAAGGCACTCAAGAATTTGGTTTATGGTATCCCAAAGATGTAGATCTTACTCTTCATGCTTACACAGAGGAAAATTGGGCACAAAATCTTGATGATCGAAAAAGAACTAGTGTAGGAGAATTCGACATGAGACCCCACTTGGTATCATGGTTCAATGAAAAAAAAAGCTCCATTGCTTTATCTACTACAAAAGTAAAATATGTTGTTGTTGCTTATTGCTACACACAAGTTCTTTGCATGATGCAAACATTGAAAGATAATCAAACCAGTTGTTTTCCAACTATTTCCATTCTATGTGATAATACTACTGCCATAATTATTTCTAAAAATCCATTCATGCACTCAAAGGCCAAGCATATTCCAATCAAATATCACTTTTTGAGAGAACAGGTGCTTGAGCAAAAGGTCAAATTGGAGTATGTTCCCTGAAAAGAACAAGTTGCATATATATTTACAAATTCGCTTCCACATGATTCCTTTGAATATATTAGACATAAATTAGGAGTGGTCTATAGTTCATCGCTGTGTTAATCACTCTACCAATCGTTCAAATTGAGGGGGAGCTGAAAGTGAAATTTTTTGCAGTTTACTATATGTATGGAGATTTTATGAAGAACAGTCATGTGTATGCATGTATTTTTATCCATACAGTCACATATGTTTCTCTATCATGAAGTATCAGTAGAACTAACTCAAAAAAATTATGATATGTTTCTGATAGTTTTGCTTATTGTTTCTGATATTAGTTAGATACAGTCTGTTGATGCTCAAATACTTATGGTTTATGAGTTTCTCCAATATGACATTGATGATTTGATTAATGAAGTTTCTTTGATGAGTTGACTAATGCATAAGTTGATATAATCAGATCTGACAGTGAACAATTGGCATAGGTTCAGGGGGATAATTTTTCCTTGCTTCGTATAAGACATTGTTGGCATTTTGATTCCTTGATTATGCTTCTGAAGAAACACATGTTGTTGAACTTTTTGACTTACTTTTTGATGAGTTTCATGATGTTTTTTTCTGATGGTAAAGTACAAATCCTATATGGTATATAGTACTGAATACTATCTTGGTCTTGCTAGCTCGCTATTAAGGTATTTCATCTTAGTTATAAATGTCATATCTGTCATTTGATGTAAAGGCAATGTGAAGACCTATGATGTAATAATTGTAATATTTAGTCATCAATGGACTATTGGGGTCATGTGAATTGTGTATTTCATCCCATGTTGTGGATTTGATGTTATATTGAGTCAAATATGTAACCCCATTGCATTGGGAGATTGGTCAATCTGAGTTATTGGTGATAGGAAACATCATGTTTGGTTACTTCTGTGTATATCTTTAGGAAATCCAAAATGTGCTAAGGGGTAGCATGGTCCACATTCAATGATCAATATTCAATATATCAAATCTACAACACTTCATTCAACATTCGTCAACCCTTTTCCCTTGATGTCAAAGGGAGAGAGTAGCTTGGTGTTTGGACAAATCCTGCTTAGAGAAAAACTTGGTATATCTACAGGTATCTACATTTGGTTGGTAAAAAACACAAAAGTAGTTTCCATCAAGTCTAAAGGGGGATATTGTTGGCATTATGGAAAATGTGTTGTACTTTGTGGAAACTTACTTGATGAAGATTGTCAACATGATGATTTTACAAGCTAGTACACATGTGACAGAGAATTTGGACAAAGCCATAATAGCCCAAAGCAAGAAGAATGATGACAATGATGTTTTTAGAAATACATGTAGTTTATGTGAAACAAATCCAAGTACACACGCGGGTATGGAGAAGAGAAATCTCATATAGTTTCTACAGCATGGTATCTTAAATACCAGGGATATTTACCATGGTATTGGCCCATAGTAATGAGCACAGAAACAAATATTTGATCCTGTACAGGAAAACCATCGATATTACTAAGGATTTGACCCATGGTATTGCATAAGACCTAAGCTATATAAGGAGATGAAGATCAAAGTGTTTGGTGTGAAAGTAATGGCCAATTGATGAATTGTTTGATCTGAAATAAGGTTGCACAAGGAATGTGATGTGGGACTAGATCCTTTAGATCTAAAATGACTAGATGATTTTCTTATGGGTTGATCTATGATAATAATATTCTAATGTATGTCTGTTACTGGGTTTGCCAAGATTTGGGTTTGACTAAAGTTCTGTTGTGAAGCGACAAAATGAGTCAATAATTATGGATATATATACAAGCTTTTCTCAAAAAAATCACATACATACGTGGGTCTACCTCTAGGTAGTTTCATGTCGATTCTACAGTAAGGAAAGATATGTACACGAGTATGCTTCTTGAAAGGAACGTATAGATGCAAAATTATTTTATAATTTCTGCATACATATGCTAGGCTTTATGCAGAATGTACAGTTAATGATGTCTAATCATTCTTGATGTCATTGTTGTTGTCTATTGGTGAGGTCTTCCTCATAATAATCTGTATGTGATAGTCTGGTGAAATTGAATGGGTTGTGATTGAAATATTGAACTATATTGATATTCGTATGTAATTATTTGTAAGTAACTTGGAAATTTGTGATGAATGATATATGTGTCTGTGATTGATTTTAGTAGTCCAGTGTTCATGTTTGAAGAATCAGTGCTGTTTTGATCTATATGCAGGTTCCATTAAGGAAAAATGTATATACATGTATATTATTCATAACAATAGCTTATACATTTTGACATATTTTTTTATTAGGATTTACAATGGAAACAATTGATTTCAGTTATAGATAGCAGTGTATGGCTTGATGATTGACAATTCACATGATCTATTCTAGTTTAAATTGATTGGTTGCAATGAGATTCAGTGATTTGATGATGGTAGTGGGTCCAGTATGAAAATTTGATGAAAGGTGGCCTACAAGTTGTAATGCTTTTATCAAGTGGATCCAGTTTGAAACATTCAAAAAAGTGATCCACAAGGAATAGAAGATAAGGGGGTTCCAGTTCCGTTCCTGTAGGTGCTAGAGAACGAAATAAGGTTGTAGCCTTCTGCAGGTGGGTACTTGTGTACTAGTATGAATTTGCACCAGTACAAGATTTTAAAGAATATTTTTTTAAATAAGAAGACAGAGACAATGACAACAATGGTTTTTTCCCTACATTGGGTTTCCACCTACAATATTGGTGTTCATTTGTGTTGACTATGTGTGATGATTTATTCAATTCTTAATATACTTGATTACTCTTTAATTAATACCTATTGAAGGATGGATACACTAGTTCTAAATAAATGATGAAATATGAATTGAAAAGATAGTTATCTAGATATACATTAATTGTTAGCATAATAGTAGTGTACATACGTAGGTTTACCTCATTAAATTCACGTACATAAATCTGAATAGAAATGAGAAGGTCAAGTAATTTTTAGAATACTAATTCCCCCCCCCTCCCCCCCCCAGTATCTTTCCTAAAATTTTCATCTCAAACGGTGGATGTAGTAGTGAACTTCATTTCTTCCCTGCATAAGCAAATTTTAATGCATTTTACTACTCCATGATGCTCCCCTTTTCCATGCCCAGTCTTAAAATAGTTCCAAATATGTGGTACCTTGTGTTTTTCGTGTAACATACATGGCCATTGAAATAAACGTACATTCTTGAACTAGCTAGTGCAACCATCTAAGAAAATCCAATGTTGATTCATTTGTGTATTATTCTCTTTTAAGTGATTGTAGAACAACTAAAAGAAATGATGTACATAAGCTACATCATGGTTCCTATCATCACTACTGTGGAAGTGATATTATTTCAATATATCTTTGTTGTCTTTACTACTATTTGGACCATGCTTGTATTTGATATGGATCATTATGTTTCCATACTTAAACTAATAATATGGGATTTGAATCTTATTTTGTGGTTCAAGGGTGTAGTTCTCTACAAAATCCACTGTTGATAATATAATACTAATGGGAAATGTATCTCTACATAATAAAAAATGCTCATCTTGACATCGAGCAATCATACTGTTGGGTATTTACATACAATTCCTCGATGAAGTTGCATACTCCTACCTTGTAGAATAACAACAAATACATATATAATTATAGATTGCTACAATATTTAAATCCTAGAATCAAACCCCAATTATACTATTTATGTACTCATCATTAACATAGGAAGTGATAAATTGTATATTGTTTTATTCATTCCCTCCCTCAACATCATATGTGACATATTTGAATCTTTGCATGTTAACCTCCTTCCTCACCAATTTATACTCATTGCTCATGTGGATGCACTTTCTTAGTAATGTGATTCTACCACAACTAAGGTAGAAATTAGGATATAGATTTCCATCTTCTCATGAAGTTTTAATCAAAATCACAAGGCAAAAACCTGCATTACTTCTCTGTGGACATTAATTCACAATTTAGAACAAAATCCTCAGACATGCAAGAAGGAATAACACACATACAACAAGTATCTTTATATGGGGAAAGAAATATGCTAAAACCCCCATGTATGCTTGCATTAATCAAATGAGTAGAGATGTATTTTAATTTCTTTGTTCAACTAAGCTCACCCTAAAAGTGCACAACCTACCCCTCTTCTCACTAAATGCCTTTGACCTAGACTTAGTCAAAAAAATTCTAGGCTTGACCTCCTATTTCCTTGTGTTGTTCCTTGAGGAATGAGCCCATATTATTCAATGAATTCCTCTAATTGAATTGAGTAATAACTTAGGCTGATCATTTGATTGAATGCAATGCCTGTACACTCAAGACTAGTATACAACTGATGTTGCATTGCCTTGGAATCTCCACCTCAATTGGGTAACTCGAATTCTCTGCATGCACTAGTTATTTAGGGCAAATTAATAAGTTAACTAGATGATCACTGAGTTTCACTGAAGTCCCACTGCTAAACTAACCTCTCTCAACATCATATGTGACATATTTGAAGCTTTGCTTGTTCACCTCCTTCCTCACCAATTTATACTCATCGCTCATGTGGATTCACTTTCTCAGTAATGTCATTCTACCACAACTAATGTAGAAATTAGCATTTAGATTTTCATCTACTCATGAAGTTTTAATTAAAATCACAAGATACAAACCTACACTACTGCTCTGCAGACATTAATTCACAATTTAGAACAAAAATCTCAAACATGCAAAAAGGAATAACACACATGCAACAAGTATTTTTATCCGGGGAAAGTAATCTTCTAAAAACCCCAATGTATGCTTGCATTAATCAAATGAGTAGAGATATATTTTAATTTCTTTGCTCAACTGAGCTCACCCTCAAAGTGCACAACCTACTTCTCTGCTCACTGAATGCATTTGACCTAGACTTAGTCAATTTTTTTCTCGGCTTGAGCTCCTATTTCCTTGTGTTGTTCCTTGAGGAATTAGCCCCTATTATTTAGTAAACTCATCTAATTTAATTGCGTAATAACTTAGGCTGATCATCTGACTGCATGTAATACATGTACACTCAAGACTAGTATAAAATTGATGCTACACTACCTTGGAATATCCACCTCAACTCGGTAACTCGAATTCTTTGCATGCACTAGTTATTTAGGGCTGATTAATAAGTTAACTAAATGATCATTGAGTTTCACTGAAGTCCCACTACTTAACTAACCTCCCTCAACATCATATGTGACATATTTGAAGCTTTGCATGTTAACGTCCTTCCTCACCAATTTATACTCATCACTCATGTGGATGCACATTTTTGGTAATGTGATTCTACCACAACTAATGTAGAAATTAGGATATATATTTTCATCTGCTTGTGAAGTTTTAATCAAAATCATAAGACACAAACCTACACTACTACTTTGCAGACATTAATTCACAATTTAGAAAAAAACCTTAGACATGAAAGAAGGAATAACACACATGCAACAAGTATTTTTATCTGGGGAACGCAATTTGTTAAAAACCCCAATGTATACTTGCATTAATCATATGAGTAGAGATGTATTTTAATTTATTTTCTCAACTCAGCTCACCCTCAAAGTGCACAACCAACCTCTCTACTCATTGAATTCCTTTGACCTAGACTTAGTCAATTTTTTTCTCAGCTTGAGCTCCTATTTCCTTGTGTTGTTCCTTGAGGAATTAGCCCCTATTATTTAGTAAATTCCTCTAATTGAATTTCATAATAACTTAGGTTGATCATCTGACTACATGCAACACCTGTACAGTCAAGACTAGGGTACAATTGATGTTACACTACCTTGGAATCTCCACCTCAACTGGGTAACTCGAATTTTCTGCATGCACTAGTTATTTTGGGCTGATTAATAAGTTAGCTGGATGATCATTGAGTTTGATTGAAGTCCCATTGCTTAACTAGAGAAAGAATTGATCCGATGGATGAGTAATTTGCTACAGAAGCAAAGGTCTCCTCATAGTTGATCCCCTCAACTGGAAATTACCCCTTTGCCAAACATCTAGCCTTGTACTTTTCTATTCTTCCCTATGATGTTAGATTTACCTTGAAGATCCATCTCGAACCCACAACTGATTTATATATTGGTATTGGGACCACTTCCCAAATATTGTTCTTTCCAATGGATTCATATACCTACCCCATTTCATCAACCCATATAGGTTTCTCTACTACTTCCTCGAAAGAGGATGGCTCACTCTCTACATGATTAATCATTAGATCCATGTAGCTAGTGTACCAATCTGGTGACCTTCTCTGCCTGCATTGATTGGAAGGAAGATCCACATTCTCCCTCGCATCCTGCACAAGTCTCTTAGATTTCCTCATCCTTTTCCTTTTCTCTCTAGATGGTTCTTCTTGAGTGCTTCTCAACACTCTCTCCTCCTTAATTTGTGGTTGTTCCACAACATCCTAAGGCTCCTTTTTTGGAGCTAAAAGATCCTCTTTTGGTGGGATCTAAAGCTCCCTCTCAAGAGAGAATTTCATAGCTCTTGCTTCATTAAATTTTACATCCCTTCACACAATTGTCATTCTTAGGGATGGAAAGTACACATGGTAGTTATGGGGAGTTTCTTTGTAACAAAAAAATACCCCAAATTCTACTATTAGATCTAGCTTCTTTCTTTATTATTTGTAGACGTGGTAGTAAATAGAGGCACCAAAAAATCCTGAAGTGTGACAATCCAAAATTCTCCCCGAGAAATCCCCCTCTGGTGTAATCATGCCAAGAATATTATGAGGACTTTGGTTCTACAAATAGATTGTTGTGTTGCATGTCATGGCCGATAAATTGGGAGGTAGGCCTTGATCATGTACCATTGTGGAGTACTAAAGAAGGTATGTTTTTTATGATTATTTCAGCATCTTTTCATTAGAACTTACAAACCTTTTTGCATCATGAACTCGGAAAATGATAAAGAATTGTAATAAAACATGTGAGATTAATGTGCAAGATGAAAACACTGACAATTGTCATTTCCTTATGTAGGAAGGAGGAAAAACGAGAAGTTGTCATTCCAAAGGAAAGGACAAGGATGGTTTAATCGTTGTCCCTTTGACGGGAGACCATATGCAAACAAGGTAAAGCAAATCAAAGTGAATCAGCCCGGGAAAGGAAGTGGAGATATCAGCTTGGTGCAGGAAAGAAAAGAAATGACTGAGGACTAACGGTTCGCCAAATCCCTCAGGATCCTTGATCCTGAGGGATCGTTGTTTTATCTATTTTTGCACTTAAATATCTCTGCTGTCACCCTTATAAAAGGGGCAGCAATGTTAGCTCGGGAGGAGGAGAGTTAGATGTTGTTATGCTTTTATGTAATTCTTTTAAGATCAAAACTTTGATCATCGAGTCTCGCTAAGAACTGCTCTACTGTAATTTTACTTGATGCATTAATACAAACTTGGTTACTATTTCATCTTTGAGTCTGGAATAACTTCAAGCGGTGTACCCCTGGAGGCTAAGGGCCCGACCCTGGACAACGCTTGCTATTGTACCATTACACTTGGCTTTTACATGGGTTTCTTATCAACGTTATTTGGTAATCTGATGTGTTTTATAAATTTACATCACATGTTCTGTTATGTTTAATTTATTAAGGTCTCTAAATACAGAACTATTGTATTGACTCTGCATCATATAACTATTCTTTTAGGTGTCGATATAGTACTGCTAGTCTTTACAGAATACTATTGTTGTTCCATTACAGAGCCTTTGTGCTATGCACTTGTTTATTAACATTACGGAATTCATCTTGGAAGTTATGTTCCTTGCGATTGTTGGATTTATGAACAATGTTGTTCTATTTTGAAATGCAGTCGTATTCTTTCTAACTGAGGTGATAACTAGATCAGATTACTATTTAAGTGTGCTATGTGTATATATGGTTTTCAAGCATTGTTCCATAATTTATCAGTAATCAGTGCTATTCCATTTGTGTGTGTTATTCAATCCGCCCTTAAGTGTGAAGGATTTTCATTTGATTCCTGTAGATTACGATTAATGCATTTGATCTGATAGACTAAGATGTTACTGCTTGTTAGACTTAGTTATTGTTCTATTTCTTAACTATTGTTCCATTTTCGATTTGCTATTCCATTTTAGGTTTGCTGTTCCATTTCAGATTTGTTGTTCCATTTCAAATTTGTTGTTCGATTTCTTATCTGCTGTTCCATTTATTGTTATTTGTTATTTTGGTGTAAGGAACGATCTTAGGCTGTAGTGAGCATTGACAGCTACTGTCCGGCTCCCAGATCCATGATCTGTTCTCTGATTTCCTTTTCCATCAATTTCCAAAGGGATGGGTTATTGCTACCGATCCCTTCACTGATAAATTGCTTAGTCTTCTGAATGTGTGATTTAATCTTTTGAAGTAGTTAAGCTGTAAACAAGCATCTGTTTACTCTTGTATTTCCAAACACTGTGCTACTAGCATTACTCTGGCACATGATAGCCTTAGACTGAGACACTCTTTGAAATAACAAAAGGTTCTGGGATTGACATATTAATGTGAGGCAATTAGAGGTGAAAGAGACCCTTTTTATAGCTCCACATTTTGGTGCCATTGTCGGGGAAAGAGTGTAGCCATTTGTTCTTTTTTTTACAGTGTACGAACCTGCTAGGCAATAATTGGGTTTTGAAAACGGAAGGTAAGAACCTACGTGTGGAGCATGTAAAAGCCCTGCTCCTTTGCCCGCTTTCCTACAGTTTTTCGTTGTTTTGTTTGAGTAGGATTTAGTAGTTAATTTGAGTGCATGACTAAGCAGAAAAAGCCAAAAAAAAATTCCAAACCTCTACCCAAGCCAAAAAAAAGCTAAGGGGCCGGTGACCCTTGGTCGACCAACCTTCATAGACGAAATCTACAAGAAAGCAGAATCTCAGCCCTCAGTAGGACCCAGGAAAGTTATTTCTAAACAGCCTACTAGTTCCTTTCAGGCCACAGGATCACCATTTGTAGCCTTTGCTGAGGTGCATAGTCAAACTGAAGAGCAGGACTTTCAAGAAATTGAAAATTCTACTCCAAAGCTATTGCAAAAAGGGAATTTCAGTAATCTTTGTGAAGGAGGAGGAGAGACAGGGGAAATTGAGGAACCGAGATCTCCTCTTGAGACAACTCAGCCATTGAACAGCCCAGACAAGGGAAGTGCTGCAAAAATCATCTTTGAAGAAACTCAATCTCCTCATACATTAGGCACTCTCAGTATCCCAGATAGAGGAAGTGCTATTAAAACTATTCCTGTCAAAGCCATTCCCTCTCAACCTAGGAATACCCTCCTAGATATCCCAAAAGGTTATTGGCATATATTCGACCCAATGGCTCAAAAGTAGCCGAACGCTCAAACCTCTACATTATAATACCCCATAGTGGATTTTGCAGCAAATGCGCCTATGAAAGCAATCCCTCTTCAACATATCCCTACATTCCACGGTATTACATCAGAAGACCCGGATGCATTTTTATTTGAATTTGATGTACTGTGTAGGGGATATGATTACACCACCGACCCCTAGAAACTGAAACTATTTCCTTCTACACTAAAAGGGGCTACTTTAATATGGTTTATGGGATTAGGTGGCGGGGTTATAAATAACTGGGATCAAATGAAAGAATCTTTTCTAAAGAAATATCAGGACTATTGCAGGTCTAGAGAACTGAAGGATGAAATATTTCAGATGATAGCTGGACCAAACAAAACATTAGAGGAGTAAGTGGAACGTTTCTAGTATAATCTACAAAGATCTCCTTATGCATCACTTCCTTTACCTGATAATGTGTTAAAAACAACATTAATAAGGGGCATGAAGGAACAATGGATTGAAACATTAAACATTATGGGAAAAGGAGATATTTATCAAGAAAGTTTTGCTGACATTATTGATTTATGTATCAGGAGCTCGAGAGGGAGCACAAGAGTAAAACCGGTAGAACATGATCGGTTTGTAAGAGATAATAAAATTTTGACAGAAGGAGTAACACGTGTAGAAATTAGAAATTTATTGGAAAATTTTAAAACTGATATACTAAGGACACTAACTACACAACTTGATATTATGTAGGCCAAACAGAAGAAAATGGAGGCAGAACAGAATTTGGCAATCTTCTGTCCCCGATGCAGGAAAAAGCATAGCCATAAGGAGTGTCCACTGGATGAAGTCCAAACATGCACCATCTGCACAAAATATCACCTTATTGAGAGCTGTCCCTCACTTCGTGGATTGAAAGCAGTATATAAGGAACTAGAAGAAGAGCTAGAATCGGTGTATTTGCTCAACTACCACTGTCAATGGCAGTTGTGACAATCTGGTATGTTTCCAGACCCAACTTCTTCTTTTCAGCCCGCAGTATAATGCTCAACAGTATAATATGTGGCAAAGTCAATTCCAACCCCCATTTCCAAACTGGTCACCACAGTCATTTCCTTCCCCAAACCCATGGCTGAATCAGGCAAGCCAATCTGGTTGGCCGAATCTTCCTTATACCCCACCATATTGGCAAAGTAACGCATACCCACCACAATGGACTCCCCCTATTTCACAAAGTTCTGCTTGGCAGGCAAACTGGCAGAGACCAATGCATCAGCCAGCAGGAACCATTCCGCTCCCTCAACCTACACTGCCAGCCTTACAACAAAATCCCCAGTCTAATCTGAGACCGTAACTCCCAGCCCAACCCAACACCAATCCAAATAACAGACCGGTCCAATCTCTCCAAATCATAGAAACAGCAGAAGTAGGAGCCAATCTAAGGGAATGTAATGATCTTCAGTTAAAATCTGGGCGTATTATTGAAACCGAGGGAGATAAGACAGTTCAGGTTGAAAATCAGTTACCTAGAGAACATCTGTCACAAGAAGAGGATGCGAATAAACAACAAACTCATAATCGAGCAACCACATCCTCTCCCCCATTCCTAGAATGATTAGTCATACCTCGACCTATACAATATCCTGACTTTGACATTCTGGGAGAATTACAAAATTTGTACATAAAAATTCCATTCCTCCAACCCATTCAAGACATCCCGATATATGCAAAAACTATCAAAGAATTGTGCATAAAGAAACCAAGGAGGAATATAACAAATAATCCAAGAGTCCAAGTAGTCGGCACTCTATCTGACTTATTATCAGGAAAAGAAACACCCATTAAATACGAATACCCAGGAAACCCAATAATAACTGTCCAAATTTATGGTCAGACCCTATCCAATGCCTTAGTTGATCTAGGAGCTGCAATCAATATCTTAACAACCACTACCTGCCAAAAGCTAAGCATTACATCTGTAGAACCCACCTCTACCTTGGTAGAATTGGCTGACCGATCTGTGGTTAGGCCAGAGGGCACACTGCATGATGTCATGGTCTCTGTTGACTCTTGGGAATATCCAACCGATTTTTTGATAATAAATCCTAAAACCCGACTTGATGTACATCCATTGATTTTAGGTAGACCTTGGCTCGCCACTGTCGATGCCTATATTGGTTGTCGGCAAGGAAATATGATCATAACCAAAGGAACAGATATCAATAACTTAGTTCTATATCCTCCAGCGCAGCCAAGTGTCACAATAGTCAAAACTAATAGGCACCATGTATCATACCTTACTGATAACATTAGATCTCCATTAATTATACAAGATGCATTTGATTTCAAAGACCGAACAGAAGACAATGCCATTAATAATTTCATTAGTCAAATTGAACTCACATCCTGCACACAATGTCATATGATAAAAGCAGCATTTGATAATGAATTAGAAGAAGATCCTCTGAAAGATACACATGATCATACAATACCTGTCACTTCTGTTGCAAATAGTAAAATTGTGGAAATTGAACTGGGAAAAACCTTAAACATTAATGCCAACCTCACATCTGAACAAGAAATGAAACTCATCCATGTGTTATGGAAATATAAAGAAGCATTTGCATGGGACTACCCTCATATGAAAGGAATTGACCCCCAGTTATGTACACACCACATTTAGATAGAAAAAGATGCGAGACCTGTTCGACAGCCTCAGAGGAGACTCAATCCCCATCTAAAAGATGTGGTAAAAGCTGAACTTCAAAAACTTTTAGATGTCAATTTTATCTACCCTATCTCTAATAGTAAATGGGTCTCTCCGCTTGTGGTGGTACCAAAAAAGAATGGGAAATGGAGAATCTGTGTGGACTACAGAGAGCTAAATAAAGCAACACAAAAAGACCACTTCCCTCTCCCATTCATCAACCACTTTCTTACCATTTTTTTTAAAATTACCCACAACATTTCTAGTGATATAATTACTTTTTTATATATTTTTCACTTCATCAAGTTATTCTATTAAGAGTTAAACTCCTATATTTTAATAAATACAAAAATAATTGGCATTTGGTAGCATCAAACTTTGATTCAAAGTATTCTTTTATAATTTTATAGGTCTTGTAAGGAATAGTTTATTTAGGTAGCTTTTCTTTAAGTGTTAGTTCCCTATAATACTAGTGATTCCCCCATTACTATTGTTATTATAGCCCTTATTATTATTGGTCTGGGCCTATTGTACCCATATTGTTATTATTGTGCCCCATAAAAGTCTAATATTGTTATTTTTGTCCCCTTATATTATTATTGTTATGTCGACTTTAATTATATTGTGACCCCTTAGACTCCTATATATAGAAAGGAGGTTTTTTCATTTGTATCATCCAAGAATTCTTCATTTCTGTAATGTAAAGGAGCTTGCCCCCTTGAAGAGACTACTTTCTAAGTCGTTGAACTATCTTTTCTATCTTTTTGTGAGCTGGTTTCATAACATTTGGTGTCAGAGCTTTGGATTCTAGCGTTTTGCTGCTCGAAAAAAGGTCATCGTGGAATGCTCACTATAACTTTGTTTCTCTGATGTTTCAATAGCTAAAAACAAAACCCATTTGATCTTAAATGTCGATGATCCTTGGGTCCGAATTTTAGGTCTTGTCTCGCTATATTGTCAGAGATATGATCCAAGGAAGTTAGGTTTTTTGCAGGCTCCCAAATTACATCCCAAACAGGCGACCTTGGGAAAATCATCATAAATTTCTCTTTGAGTATTAGATTTAAATTTTGTGAGCAATTAAGAAATAGGATGACCTGTAAATTTTTTTGCATCATTTTCAAGTCCGAAAGTTGAAACAGTGACATGTGGCACTTCGTACAAGTTCGCAGTATTGAAAACGTGTATAATCAAGTCATCTTGGGAGATTGGGCATAATGATATCTTAGAAAATCCAATTTCGATCAAACTGGTGGCATTGGAAAGACGACTGAGAGGGCTACCACAGTTCGCAATTTTAGACGTTTGAGATCCAAAATTTCAGAGGGACATTAGATACAATTTCGAGCTCCTACAAAGTGAAAAAATGTGTGTAGTGTTTTTAAAATTTTGCATAGGTTGGGTTTGGAAAATTAGTTTGAAGGAATTGCAAGTGCATAGTGAAGCATAATTATCATTAATTGATGCCCCGAAGAAAGAAAACGAAAACACCTAGTAAGCAACCTAAAAGCTCTAGCATGACTCATGAAGAAGAGGAAGAAATGCAACATGATATATCAAAATTACGAGACCAAGTGCAACAAAACTTACTCTCACAACAATTAAAAAAAGCTAAGATGGATGGCATGGAAGCTAAGATAGATTGTTTAAATAAACGTATGGAAGCTAAGATGGATGGTTTAAAGAAAGGCATAGAAGCTAAGATGAATGATGTGGAAGCTAATATGAATGACATGGAAGCAAAGATGGATGGCATGGAAGCTAAGATGGATGGTTTAAAGAAAGGCATGGAAGCTAAGATGGATGGTTTAGAAGAAAAACGTAAAGACAACATGGAACATTTGAAGACAGATTTGACAAAGTTTCTACAAGAAATGCTTACTAAGGGTGAAAGGGTAGTAAAGAAAATTGATGATGAGAACAAAATAAATGTTAATCATGATTTCATAGATTCTAACATTGGATCGAAGATCCACCATGTTCTAAAGATCGATATGAGGAAGTTTGATGGCAAGGATCCCGTAACATGGATACTAGAGATGGAGCAATATTTCGATCTCCATAATGTGCAAAACACACAAAAGGTATGCATTGCAACTTTATATTTGGAACCAAATTAGTTTTTATGGTATCGATGGATTTTTTCTTGTAAACAAATTGTCACATAAGAAATTTTTATGGATGAAATGGTAACACATTATGAGGATACAAAAAGCAACACTCTTTTTAGCCAATTGATAAATCTCAAACAAAAGGGTTCAATGATGGAGCACATTGAGGACTTACAAAAGTTGAATATAAGGGTAAAAGATATTCCAGAGGAGCATAGGATTATGTGTTCATAGGGACTTTAGAGGATAACATCGAACATGAGGTTCACCTTTGGGAGCCTACTTCATTGGAGAAGGCATTCAGGTTGGCATAAAAAATGGAAAGAAAAATTATGGAAACAAGGAAAATTATAAAGATGGAAGTGTTGTTTCCCCTAGCCTTCCACAACCTACAAGGTTTATACCACAACAATTGGAAGAAAAAAGAGTAAAAGGGTAGTTGTGATAGAAAATGCATTAAAGGTCATAAGTGTGCTGAGAAGAAATTATTTTACATAGATTTTGAAGAGAAGGACGAAAAGGAACAATAAATATCAAAAGAAGAGGATATACACTAGGAAAAAACCCTAGAAAAAGAAGAATTGAATCCAACCATATCTTGTAATGCATTCGCCAGAATTACCACTCCTCAAACTATCAAGATAGAAGGACATATCAAGAAGAAAAAGGTAATAGTGTTGATTGATTTGGGAATTACCCATAATTTTATTCATTGTAAGATAGCCAAGGAATTGAATTTCTTCGTATATCCAGCACCAGAGTGTCAAGTGATGGTTGCAAGTGGAGGAAACATAAATTTCTCTGGAAACTGCCATAATATCAATCTATCCATGTGATAATATGTATTGAATATCCCAATTCTTTCCATTCCAATGGGTGGTGTTGATGTTTTACTAGGAGTCCAATGGCTACAATCATTGGGTACGATAGCTTTTAATTTTCAAGAACTTTTCATGACATTTTCTTCAGTAGGAAAGGAAGTTGAATTAAGGGGTATCACAGGGAAATCGAGAAATATAATCAGCTTTATCAAAATGACAAAGCTTTGAAATAAAGAACAACGAGGCATAATTTCACAATTATGTTTGCTAGAGGTTCCCACATCGAAATCATATATTTCTCCAAATCTCTAGAAAGACATGGACAATCATTCCAAGGTATTTAAGACTCCTAAAGTCTTCCCACCTATTCGTGATCACGATCATGCTATTCATTTGATTCCAGGAAGTGTTCCTCCAAACATCAGGCCTTACAGATATCCCTACGTCCAAAAGAGTTAAATTGAACGTATGGTTGCAGAAATGCTATAGGCTGGTATAATTCAACCTAGTCAAAGTTCTTTCTCTGCTCCGATAGTATCAGTTCACGAGAAGGATGGATCATGGCACATGTGTCCGAATTATAGGGAGCTAACAATATCACTATTAAAGATAAATTTCCCATTCATGTCATTGATGAATTAATGGATGAATTACATGGAGAAATTTAGTTCACCAAGTTGGATCTTCGTAGAGGATATCATTAAATTAGAATGAGGACTGAAGACATTCTAAAAATAGAATTTAGAACTTGTGAGGGTCATTATTAATTTTTGGTCATGAATTTTGGCCTTACCAATGCACCTTCTATATTTCAAGGTTTGATGAATTCCATTTTCAAAACCTTAGAGAATTTTTGTTAGTATTTTTTGATGATATACTAATCTACAACAAGTCTTGGAAGGATCATGTTCAACATGTTGACAGGGTGCTCAAACTATTGGAGGAGAAACAATTATATGCAAAAAGATCCAAATATTTCTTTGGAGTACAAGAGGTGGAATATTTGGGTCATATTGTATCTCATGAAGGTGTTAAGGTAGACCCTATCAAAATTAAAAACATTAAGGAATGGAAAATCCCCACATCCAGAAAGTATCTACGAGGGTTTATCAAGTTGACAGGGTATTATCACAAGTTTGTTAAGAATTATGGGAGAATAGTAGCACCTCTAACAACCTTATTGAAGAAAGATGCATTTTCATGGAATCCAGAATTAATGAAGGCTTTTGAACATTTTAAAGAGGAAATGTGCCAAGCACCGCTCTTAGCTATGCCGGACTTCACAAAAACCTTTATTGTGGAATGTGATGCCTCAAGAAATGCAATTGGTGTTGTTTTAATGCAAGAAGAAAGACCCATTGCTTTCAAAATTTGTCCAATCAAAGGAAAGTATTTACGCAAAGTTATTTATGAGAAGGAAATTTTTACAATACCACATGCACTTAAGAAATGGAGGCCCTACCTAATGGGAAGACACTTCAAGGTAAAAACAGATCATGATAGTCTTAAATACCTTTTAGAACAAAGATTATCTTCAGAAGAGCAAGAAAAATGGGTCACAAAGATGTTGGGTTATGACTTTGAAATCATCTACAAAAAAGGGAAGAAAAATGTTGTGGCAGATGCACTCTCAAGAAAGGATGAGGATGTGGAAGAATTTATTTGTGCC